>JAJHSJ010000009.1:8719543-8817206 GCA_021015155.1 Magnolia officinalis
AATAAATAAATAAAAACCTCACATGGATGACTATCCACACCCCCCAACCTAAAATCTACATTGTCTCCATGTAATGATAATGTAATGTAGAGAATAATAAAAATAAAAAAAGAGTGGATATTACCTACCATGAAAAACTCACCTGCTAAATGACACTAAAAAAATTGAATATGATACAAATCCTACACAAATGCTCTATCAGACTAGGCGCAACAATCTGAATATTCTGGCTCATGAAGAGGGAAAGACTCCTCTCCCAAATGAAAGTTGTCCACATAAGGCTTCAATCTCTGACCATTAATCTTGTATACATTGTCATTATGTGGATTCTCAATTTCAACAGCCCCATGAGTATAAACATTCTTCACAATGAAGAGGTCTGTCCATCTTGATCTTAACTTTCCCGGAAAGAACTGGAGACGGGAATTGTACAATAGGACCTTTTGCTAAGGTTCAAAATTCTTCCTCAGGATATTTTTGTCATGAAAAGCTTTGGTCTTCTCTTTATAGATTTTAGAATTTTTATAGGAATCTCTCCTCAGCTCCTCTAATTCATTCAACTCTAATTTCCTTTGTCCACTTGCTTGGTCCATTTCAAAGTTTAATTTTTTTATTGCCCAGTAGGCTCTATGTTCCAATTCCACAGGCAAGTGGCAAGTCTTCCCATGCACCGATCTGTATGGAGACATTCCAATCAGGGTCTTATAAGCAGTCATATAAGCCTATAAAGCGTCGGATAGTCTGAGGGACCAATCCTTCCTATCTGACCTTATAGTTTTCTCTAAAATGTATTTGATTTCCCGATTAGAAATCTCAACTTGCCCACTCGTTTGTGAGTGGTATGGGGTGCTCACTTTATTCTTGATGCCATATTTCTTCATCAAAGCCTCAAATGTCCTATTGCAAAAGTGAGAGTCGTCATCACTAATGATGGCCTTTGGAGTTCCAAATCTAGAAAAAATATTTTCCTCGAGGAATTGTATGACCACTTTGTTGTCATTGGTCCTACTTGGAACTGCCTCAATCCGCTTTGAAACATAGTCCACACCAACCAATATATAAAGAAATCTAAAAGAAGATGGAAATGGACCCATAAAATCAATACCCCAACAATCAAAAATCTCCAATGATAAAATTGAGGATAAAGGCATCATGTTGCGCCGGGACACTTTTCCCAACCTTTGACATATATCACAAGCAACACAGAAAGCATGGGTGTCTTTAAACATGGTAGGCCAGTAAAAACCACACTGTAGGATTTTTGTAGTGATTTTCTTAGTAGAAAAATGGCTACCACATGCTTCCATGTGGCAAAAAGAAATAACGCTCTGAACTTCATCCTCTGGGACACAACGTCTAAAAATTTGATCAGTCCCATATTTATATTAATACGGGTCATCCCAGAAGAAGTTCCTAACCTCAGTTTCAAAACGCTTCCTATCTTGTGACTTCCAATGATATGGCATTTTTTCTGTTACAAGATAGTTCACTATATCCGCATACCGAGGCAATTTGGAGATCGCAAATAATTGTTCATCAGAGAAAGTGTCCTAGATATGCATCTCCTCAGTGGAATCATCTAACACCAATCTGGAAAGGTGTTCGGCCACTATGTTTTCTACTCATTTCTTATCTTTTATCTCTAAGTCAAATTCTTGGAGTATGAGGATCCATCTCAAAAGTATCGGCTTTGCATCCTTCTTAGATAACAAGTATTTCAAAGCCGAGTGGTCCGTGAAAATGACCACTTTGGATCACAACAAGTAGGACCTAAACTATCCAAAGCAAAAACTACTGCAAGTAACTCTTTTTCAGTTGTTGAGTAGTTCACTTGGGCCAAGTTTAGAGTTCTACTCGCATAGTGAATAACGTAGGGCCGTTTATCTTTCCTTTGGCCCAAAACAGCACATATGGCATAATCACTTGCATCGCACATTAGTTCAAAAGGAAGTATTCAATCTGGTAGACGCATGATAGGTGCAGTGGTAAGGGATGATTTAATTTTATTAAAGGCACTTGCACACTCATCTGTCCACTTAAATGGAACATTATTTTGAAGAAGATTAGTCAAGGGTCTAGTAATGGAACTAAAGTCCTTGATGAATCTTCTATAGAAACCAGCGTGCCCTAGAAGTGATTTAATATTTCTAACAGTTCGGGGGATAGGTAGATTAGCAATAATGTCGAGTTTTAAGCGATCTACCTCGATTCCATTTTTTGAGATAATATGACCCAAAACAATTCCCTTTTGAACCATGAAATGTCATTTCTTCCAATTTAAGACAATGTGGTTCTCTTCACACCTAGACAAGACAAGAGATAAATTGTTGAGGCGTCATTCCTCAAAACTACTCCCAAATACAGAGAAGTCATCCATGAAAGACTCAAGAAACTTCCCAACTATATTTGAAAAAATACTTAACATAAACCGTTGGAAAGTTGTTGGGGCGTTACACAATCCAAATGGCATCCGTTTGAAAGCAAACGTGTCAAATGGACAAGTGAACGTGGTTTTCTCTTGGTCTTCCAGGGCTATCTCTATTTGGTTATATCCAGAATATCTATCAAGAAAATTATAGAAGAAGTAACCTGCTACCCTCTCTAAAACTTTTTTTAAAGGTTAATGGAGAATTTTTTTTTCAACTTTTTCAAAATAATAAATACAAGAATATGAACATGATATTATGCGAATTCCAAAGGCAAAGTTAATACTTAGTTTAGGTCGATAGTAGTCATAATTCTGATAACTAAAAATTATAAACTTAAGTTCAATTATCTAATCACCATTTTAAAATGAGTTGTAATTTGATGTACTGAATTCACAATACACCTTATCTAACTAAGTGAGGAATATGATATGTGAACTAAAATAACAACTTTTGATTCAAACAAGGTTAAATGAACTAGTACCATTGATATATGCTTAAAAGAGAGAATATTGAAGAAGAAAAAAAGTGATGGAAAAAGAAAATTTTATTATAGAACATGAATGCAATGACCATAACAATCGTGTCAGTAATCTGGAGTAAGGATACCTAAGTATCCATTACTGTTACCATTACAAGTTTGATACCTTATGTTATGAAGCAAACCTGGTAGGAATCTTCATCTAAGGGTAGTCTATAATAATAAGGATATGATGATAAAAGATGAAATATTATGAAGAAAATGAGATAACTAGAGATTTCATATTCTTGGGATGATTGAAAGGAGTTAGGATAGGGAACATGCATATTTTTCAAAGTTAGACTAATGTCATGAGCACCTAAGTATATTGCATCATAACTATTCTAAATTTTGATTAGCTCTCTAAACTCAAGGATATAATGGATTAAAAAATTAAAATTCTAACCAAATTCAGGCTTAGGGTAAGTATTATTTTGTTTTGAAATTCATATGATGAATGGAGACATAATTGTATAATTTTTTTTGTGTTGAACTATTTTTCATGTTTTCAATGTTTGTGGGTAACATTTCAAAAAACCCTCACGAGACTATAACTCGTCCACTAGGGGAAACCTAGGGGTTTAAAGTCTTGTTGCATATGTTAAATGCAATCAAGATTACCTGCGAAAGTGGTGTAGTTAGAATTTTGTTTTCATTTTAATTTTGTTTCTAGAATTAATTTTTTTCTTATTTTTATTTTTCTTCGCTTATTTTGCTCGGAACTATCAAAATGCTGGTTGGGGGTATGTTGAGACTCAAATATTGCATAATTTTCTCCATTCATATCTTAGTTTTATAAACATGAATCCGCTTAATATTCTATTTTACTCATGTATGTATTGCAGGGTGAATTTAAGTGCTTAGATTGAAAAAGGGTGTTAAAAGCATGAATTTGATGCTCAAGAATCACCAAGGCAAGAGATGAATCTTAGGAGACCAAGATTGAAGAATTCACATGCCAAAGATCTAAGAAAACCAAGTGAAGAATGAAGAAAATCGAAGATTTGAAGTGAAGATCCTGAAATTGTCCTAAAAAAGTGTAGTCTGAAGCTCTAAGGTCTATTTTGGAAAACTACGCAGCAGGAAATTTATTTTAAACAAACTGTGCAACAAAAAGTCTATTTTGGGAAACTGCGTATATTAGAGGCGATTTTTAGGGTTTTTCAACTTTATATGAAAATTGGAGTTCTCTACTTATAAATAGAGCTTCACAGAGCATTCTTATGCATCATTCAAGGCATCCCAAAGCAAGAATTAGGGTTTTTAAAGAGTTTTTAATTTTATTAAAGTTCTATAAGTTGTTTTTTTTTTTTAGATCTTTTCTATTTGCATTTATTTCTTTCTGCTTATTTTTTCTTTCTTATTTTAATTATGTTTTTCTAAGTTCCTTCTAACCCAAGCTAGAAGGGAAGCACATATGTTTAATAATTCTTTAAGTTATGATGATTGATTGTTTTAATGATGAGAATAACGGTGTATGTATGTTATCTATTGTTTAGGTTTTTTTTTTTTTTTTTATCCTCTTGTGAGATCCATATATTTCCATCATATGAGATTCACATTGATGGATAGGCTTACCCTAGATCAATCAGATTTCCTAGATAAGAGAGGTTCTCAACCTGTTATATTTCTTTGATTTTCATTATCTCATTGATATTGAATTCTTAAAATCACTGACGCTTGAGAATATATATCAATGGTGCAAATCCATGATTTTCTAATATTTTATATTACTTATTAAAATATTTAAACTGTTTTATTTTCTGATTAGGCTGACCATAGTGCTCAGATCCTAGTTGTGTTATCCAAGTCATCATGATTTTGGAACATTAACCTACGTGTGGAACTTTGAAGCTTGGGTGTTATTTTATTCAGTTGAATTACATTCATTCAAAAATCCCAAAATCAAATCATGGTTTAGTTTTTATTACTTAGTTTGTTTTACATTTGATTTTTTCCTTCTCACAATTCATCTCCCTGTGGGATCGACCTTGTATTCACGGGATACTACTTACGAACCTCTGCACTTGGAGGCAAGCAATCAAGGCCTACAGTTAGACAGTTAAGAAGAGAATTACAACAAGAGATGAGCATGAGACGACTCGACTCAGCGTACTCAACTCCTCTTACTCGTTTAGACCAGGCTCGGCCCAAACCGAGTGGGTGAGTCAATCCAAACTAAGTAGACTTCACCCAATCTAAACTCAAACCGAGTCAAGTCCAAGACACCCAGTAACTCAACTTGATCGAAATCTAACTTGTTCATAGTCGACTTGATCCGAAACTCGACTTGACGGGGGGGGTAGTAGGGTGTGTGTGTGTGTGTGTGTGTGTGTGTGTGTGTGTTTGTGTATAATAAAAAAATTAAAGTAAATTAAAATTAAATTTTAAAAAAAAAAACTAATTATCTAACCTACCCTACACACCATATGCAACCAAACACAAACCCGATCTCTCTCCCTGATCCCAAGAATAGAACCCAAAAGTAAAGCAGAAGCAACCACCACACCGCCACCAGGTCTCTCTCTCTCTCTCTCTCTCTCTCTCTCTCTCTCTCTCTCTCTCTCTCTCTCTCTCTCTCTCTCTCTCTCATCTCCCAAGCCTGACAGTCACACATCTCGATGATGGGGTTTTTTCCCCATGCTCAATCGGTCGTGAGCCTTACACGACCGGTCGAGGGCTGGTGCACGACCAGTTGTGGAGTCGAGTCCTGACTCGACTCAAAGTCCAGCGACTTTGGGTATTTTTCTCTGGGGTGCTCGACCGGTCGAAGGTGGTGCTCGACTGGTCATGGGTGACGCTCAACCGGTCATGGCCTCGTCTCGACCGGTCGTGGTTACGCAAATTCGTTCCGCAATTTTGCGGATTGAGGAAATCTAAGTCCTTTCGCAACTGGGATGCGGAAATGAGTTTCCTAAAACTATAAATAGGGGTTCCTAGGGTTTTTCTAGGGGTATGAAAAACACAAGAGGGCTATCAAAGGTGTGAGATAAAGATAGAAAGAGAGAGAGGAAGCTTGTAGAAGGGAGGTTATGCTCATGGAGGTTATCTACTGTGTAATTTATATCTCAGCGCTTCTACGTCCTCGTAATCAGTGAGATCTCTCCGTTTTTTATTCTCTCATTGTTTATCCACTCCTGCGTGAGTGAAGAAGGTTGTAACATTCTACTTCATAGTGGATTATTGATCTGGACGAGGTCCCGTGGTTTTTACCTCTTTGAGGATTTTCCACGTAAAAGTCTCTTGTGTGGTGTGGTTTATACTTTGATTTATTTCATTGCTTTATTATTCCATAATTCTGGTTTGTTTCGGGAGGCTAGATCCTAAGGTTTTGTGTAAGGCCCCCAACAAAGTGGTATCAGAGCTAGGTTCATTGAACAGGTAGGATCGATTTTTTGAATTATGGAAGGTGGCTCATCAAGGATGATCAGCCTCAATGGTTCTAACTAGACCATATGGAAGACTAAGATGGAGGACTTGCTTTATTGCAAGGACCTATATTCTCCAATTTTAGGCATATCAGCAAAATCCAAGGATATGTCTGATAATGATTGGAAGAAGATGGACTGAAAGGCGGTGGGATTTATTAGACAATGGTTGGATGATTCTGTGTTCCACCATGTGTTTACAGAGACCTCAGCCGCTAGCCTATGGCTGAAATTAGAAGGGCTATATAAGAGGAAGATAGCCGGTAATAAAATTTTACTGATGAGGCGACTTGTGAATCTCAAGTTCAAGGATGGTGGTTCTGTGGCCGAGCACATAAATGAGGTCAGCAATATAGTGAACCAGCTCTCTGCTATGAAGATGGTCCTAGATGATGAATTGCAGGCTTTACTATTACTTAGTTCATTACCTGACAGTTGGGAGACATTGGTGGTGTCTCTAAGTAACTCCGCGCGAGACGAAAAGATATCCATGGAACAAATAACCAGTTGTCTCTTCAATGAGGAGACAAGGATGAAGTCTCAGGAGTCTACTCAGCAAGAGGCCCTTGTGACACAGGAACAGGAGAGAGGAAAGAACAGGAAGGGCGGGAAGGCCCGAGATAAATCAAGAGGCAAGTCGAGTAACAGAAAGAATGTTAATTGCTAGAATTGTGGCAAGAATGGCCACTACAAGCATGAATGTCGTGGTAAGAAGAACGACAAGAAAGGAAAAGGAAAGGAGAAGGAAGATGAATTAGATTCCACTGCAGTTGCTTCAGATGGCGACGTTGTAATTATTCTTTCAGCAGATCATGATGTTTGTCTCATGGCTACGAGTCAGGACACCGACTGGGTGATTGACTCATGAGCTTCTTTTTATGCGACTCCACGCAGGGACTTCTTCACAAGGTATAAGTCTGGTGACTATGGGACCGTGAAGATGGGAAATTCTGGCGTATCGAAGATTGTAGGGGTCGGTAATATTCGTGTGAAGATCGATGTGGGTTGCACATTGGTTCTCAGGGATGTGAGGCATATCTCAGACTTTCGCCTCAACTTGATGTCGACGGGAAGGTTGGATGATGATGGCTATGAAAGCTGATTTGCTAGTGGGCGATGGAAGCTCATCAAGGGTTCGTTGATCACAACCAGAGGAAATAAGTGTTACATCCTTTACAAGGCAAGTGTCAGTGTGTGCAAGGGTGGGTTGAACGCAGTGGAAGATTCAGCTATTGACATGTGGCACAGGCGTTTAGGTCACATGAGTGAAAAAGGGCTTCAGCTACTAGCGATGAAGCGGCTCCTTCCAGACGTGACAAGTATACCTCTCAAAACCTGTATTGATTGTTTATCAAGGAAACAGCATAGAGTTTCATTCATTAAATCTGCTTCTCATGTTAATAAAGTGCATGCATTAGATTTGATTTATTCTGATGTTTGTGGTCCTATGAGGACAAAAACCTTGGGTGGGACATTGTATTTTGTCACTTTTATAGATGATGCATCTAGAAGGGTTTGGATTTATACTTTGAAATCCAAGGACGAGGTTTTTGGTGTGTTTAAATTGTTTCATGTTATGGTCGAGAGAGAGAGAGAGAGACAAGTAGATCGTTGAAGTGCATCCTCACTGACAATGGTGGTGAATACATTAGCGACTTCCATGAGTATTGTAAGTCCCTGGGTATACGGCATGAACAGACGGTTCCCAAGACCCCCAGCATAATGGTGTAGCTGAGAGAATGAATCACACCATTGTTGAGAGAATCAGATGCATGTTATCCCATGTGAAATTGTCCAAGACGTTCTGGGGAGAAGCAATGCACACGGCGGTGTATTTGATAAATAGGTCTCCATTGTACAGTCATCTCAGGGTGTTTGGATGCAGGGCATCCATTCACGTACCAAAGGATGAGAGGTCCAAGCTCGATATGAAGATCAAGCAGTGTGTATTCTTGGGGTACGGTGATGAAAAGTTCTGTTATAGATTGTGGGATTCGACCGAGAAGAAGCTCTTCAGGAGTAGAGATGTGGTTTTCTTTGAAGATCAGTGTATAAAAGACATTGGTAAGCCAGAGAAGAATCAGCCTAGTTCAGGTGAGCTAGAGGACATGGATCATATTATTCCTCCCGTGGTGCCTGATGACGGGGGAGTACAGAAAGGTGTAGACGACGATGGAATTCCTTCAGAAGATGGACCAGGGGAGCAGCCCCGACTTGATCCACCTGTTGAGCCACATGTGAGGAGGTCATCTAGGGACAGACAGTCATCCAAGAGATACTCGCCACATGAGTACATTATGCTGACTAATGGGGGAAAGCCAGAAGACTATTCTGAGGCTCTAGCCGACGAGCATAAGGAGGAGTGGTTAAAAGCTATGCAAGAGGAAATGGAATCCTTGAATAAGAACCACACTTATGATATGGTAAAACTGCCTAAGGGCAAGAAAACTCTGAGCAACAAGTGGGTGTTCAGAAAGAAGGTTGTGCAGAAGAATTCACAGACAAGGTTCAAGGCCAGACTGTGGTGAAAGGGTTTGGTCAAAGGAAAGGCATAAACTTCGAGGAGATATTCTCACTAGTGGTGAAGATGACATTCATACATGTGTTGCTTGGGTTGGCGGCTAACATGGATCTGGAGATAGAACAGTTAGATGTTAAAACTGTCTTCCTCCATGGTGCCCTGGAAGAAGAGATATACATGCACCAACCAGAGGGATTCGAAGTCAAGGGCAAAGAGCATATGGTGTGTAGGCTGAGGAAGAGCTTGTATGGGCTGAAACAAGCTCCACGGCAATGGTACAAGAAGTTCGACTCATTTATGTTGAAGCATGGGTATGACAGAACGGAGTCAGACCACTGTGTGTTCACGCGCAAGTTCTCAGATGGTGATTTCTTAGTTCTGCTGTTATACGTTGATGACATGCTCATCATGGGAAAAGACATCAATAAGATCGACAGGCTAAAACAGGAGTTGGGCAAGTCATTTGCGATGAAAGACTTGGGCCCAGCTAAACAAATCCTAGGAATGAAGATAACCTGTGATAGAAGTAGCAGGAAACTTTGGCTGTCACAAGAGCGATATATTGAGAAAGTCCTAGAGCGGTTCAATATGAATGCAGCGAAGTCGGTCAGTACTCCACTTGATGGTCACTTCAGATTGAGCGACAGGCAGTGTCCCAAGACAAAGGCAGAGGTGGAAGAGATACAGAAGATACCCTACGCGTCAGATGTAGGAAGTTTGATGTATGCTATGGTGTGTTCACGCCCAGACATAGCATATGCGGTTGGTGTTATCAGCCGATATCTTGTCAATCCTGGCAAAGAGCATTGGGCAACGGTGAAATGGATACTACGGTATCTAAGAAGCTTATCCAGGTTGAGTCTATGCTATGGTGACAGTAAACCTGTGTTAGAGGGCTACACAGATGCAGATATGGCAGGCAACATAGACTCCAGGAAGTCTACCTTGGGGTTCATGTTCACGTTTGTAGGGAGAGCAGTTTCTTGGCAGAGTAAGCTACAGAAGGTCGTAACATTGTCGATAACAGAGGTCGAGTACATTGCAGTCATAGAGGCATGTAAAGAGATGCTTTGGATGAAGAGGTTCTTACAGGAACTTAGCCTGAAGCAGGAGGAGCACGTGGTCAATTGCGATAATTAGAGTGCTATACACTTGAGCAAGAATCCAAGTCAGCATTCCAAGTCAAAGCACATAGAGATTCGGTATCACTGGATCAAGGATACTTTGGAACAGAAGGTGTTACAACTTGAGAAAGTCCACACGGACGATAATGAGTCAGACATGATAACCAAGGCTTTGCTCAAGGGCAAGTTTGAGGTTTGTAGAAACCAGGCTGGCTTGAAGAAGGTAAATCCCTCCTGGGTAAAAAAGAGAGAGATTTGATGGAGTTTTTTCCCCGTGCTCGACCGGTCATGAGCCTTACACGACCGGTCAAGGGCTGGTGCACGACCAGTCGTGGAGTCGAGTCCTGACTCGACTCAAAGTCCAGTGACTTTGGGATACTTTTCTCCGGGGTGCTCGACTGGTCGTGGCCTCGTCTCGACGGGTCGTGGTTACGCAGATTCGTAGTCATTTCCCTTCCCTTCACTTCGCGGTCATTTCCCTTCCCTTCACTTCACGGTCATTTCGACGCATTTCACGGTCATTTCGACGCATTTCGCGATCATTTCCCTTAACTTTGCGGTCATTCCCCTTAACTTCGCAGTCATTTCATGACCGTGAAAGGAATTGAAATGACCGTGAAATGCATGGAAATGACCACAAAGTGAAGGGAAATGACCGCGAAATGCGTCGAAATGACCGTGAATCAACATGAAATTGTTTGGAATGACCATGAAATGCATGGAAATGACCGTGAAATGAATCGAAATGACCGTGAAATGCATGGAAATGACCGCGAAGTGAAGGGAAATGACCGGGAAATGCGTCGAAATGACCGTGAATCAACACGGAATTGTTTGGAATGACCGTGAAATGCATGGAAATGACTGTGAAATGAATCAAAATGACCGTGAAATGCATGGAAATGATCGCGAAGTGAAGGAAAATGACGGCGAAATGCGTCGAAATGACCGTGAATCAACATGGAATTGTTTGGAATGACCATGAAATGCATGGAAATGACCATGAAATGAATCAAAATGACCGTGAAATGCATGGAAATGACCGCGAAATGCGTCGAAATGACCGTGAAATGCCTCGAAATGACCGTAAATCAACACGGAATAGGCAAGAATGACCGTAAAATGCATGGAAATGACCGTTAAGTGAAGCGAATTGACCATGAAATGCATGGAAATGACCATGAAGTAAATGAAATGAATGAAATTGACCACGAACTTATTGAAATTGACCGCAAAGTGAATGAAATGGATTTTCGACCATCGACCCGATGGAATCTTGAAAAATAACTATGTTAGTTGGCTAAAGTAGCTTCTCCTACCCCAAAATCATATAGGTACATCAAGTAACTAATTTTGGTTTAGAAGATATTATTGTTAAATGAATAAAGAAAGAAATGAAAAAAAGAGAGAATTTTTTTTTTTTTTTACTTATATATACATATTTATACAAATATGTATTTGAGGAAATTGTAGGTAGAATAAAGTTCTCCATGTAAAAAATAAAATAAAAATAAATAAAAAATAAAAAATTTCATAGATTGGCACAGGATACAATTATGGCTATGGTTATAATCCGTAGCTAAAGATACAATACCCTTTTCGATTAATCGAAAGACATTTGATTAATCGAAAATTGCGGGATTTTTGAGGCAAACTCGCTCTACAGTTTTAGACCTTTTTTTATTAATCGAAATACCTTCGATACATATAAAAGGACATATCGAAATGGCATGGGCGAAGGCAATGGCTACGGTTATTATTCATAGCTATAGAATGACCCGTAGCCAAAAGTTCCTGGTTTATTTATTTATTTATTATTATTATTTTTTATTTTTTATTTTTCTGGCACTATTTGTGGGTCCTATTGTGAGGTATGTGTTATATCCAAACCGTCCATCATTTTGGCGAACTCGTATTAAGGCTTGAGACGAGAAATAAGATAGATCTAGCTATCAAGTGGACCACACTGTTAAAGGCTGTGGAGGATTGAACGTCTACCATTGAAACCCTTCTAGGGGTCACAGAAGTTTTGGATCATTATGAAAAAAAAAATTCCTCTTCATCCAGGTCTTTGTGACCTTATGAGTAGATTGGATGGAAAATAAATGTTATGGTGGCCCCTACAAAATTTTTAACGGTGAAAATCAATTTTCCCGCTGCTCTTTGTGGTGTGGTCCAGTTGATCTTTGGATATGATTTTTTTTTTTTGGATAATGCTCCCAAATGATCTCGAAATATGGATGAACGTTGTGGATATAATAAATACCTGTGGGGCCCACGTAACGTTGATCTCTTTGAACCGTTCGTACAACTCGGAGTTCGAGGAGCGTAAGCGCTCGTCTTCGAGCACGCTCAGGAAGGAAAGCAGGGGCATTTTCGACCTGAGAAATAGGGCCGTACAGCTGGGGAGTATTCTTGGAAGTAAAAAGCGAGTGGGCTTAAAAAGGTTGTGGGCCAGGTCGTACAGTTGGAAATTTCTCACAAACATATTCTCATCGGGGACTATCTTTGATACTCTGGCGGAGTGTGATGGATGGCATGCGGCAATTTGAAATTGCATACTTGGAATAAAATTAATTCAAATTAAATTGTCCAAATTATGGTTCTAGATGGACGCGTGATAATCCAAAAAAAATTCTTTCTTCATAATTATTATTCGAATTGTTGAACTTTCAATGAACCGTTTAAATAAAAAAAATCAACGGTTATATTTCAACAAAAAAATGTCCATAAATCAGAGTTTAGAATTCTTCAAAAAAACTGAATTTCGTTTTGTAACTTATAAAAGTTTAGAATCACAATTCAGCCGGTTTAATTTGTGGTAATTCATGCCATGTTTTCAAGTTTCTCAGTGACTACGTATAAACAATGATACTCCGCCAGTGTATCAAATAACTCCCTTCTCCTTATTAACAGCCGAACGATGACCAATCGAGTTATCCCGTTGCTATCGGAGTAAGTAATGCTTAAATTACGAAAATATCCTCAAGCTTTTAAGAATGACTGGCATGTCCAGACGCTCCGAAAATGAGAGTTGTATAACCCTCAACAATTCTGCATCAGCGTATACCGTACATCCTCGGGGTTCATTTGTCATGTGGGGTCCATGGTTTGGTGATCTAGACCGTTTATCTGATGGATCTCTTTGTGAATGGATGGCTTCCTAAAATTTTAGAGATTAAACGTTAAAGGCATCCAGTTTTAAGCTCTTAAAGTGGAATGGGGAGACGTTGTTAGCTACCATGGGCGTTTTATTTCAATGCAACCAATCAAGGACTAGGAACGTACTATCAAGACTATTGGAAAATGGTCCATTCACTGTGGGTCCCACCAGGTCAACTTTCTCTATCGGGACCACGACCAAGGATACATGCGCATCCTCCGGTGTTAAATAATACCCCTCAATTAGTAAATGACCAAATTAGCCTCAATGCTCCAGCGGCAGCCCATGGAACCCGATTTCCCACAAGAAACCGATGCAAATAGTTCCGTGGGGCCCACCTGATGCGTGCATGGCATTTATTCTCTCCATCTTTTTGGCTAGTTTTCATTAGGATGTAATTCTATAAATCATGCCATACCACACTCAAGTGGACCACACCACGTGAAAAAGTGGAATGAGAAGTCTACCATTGAAATCTTCTTAGAATCCAAAAATTCAACATGGGTTGATCTATACGTGGCCATGACTCAGTGGAGAATAGGATGTACAATAACTTTTTTATTTTATTTTATTTTATATTTTTTAACACGCACACACACCCACACACTCACGCTAGTGGAATTTCACCACCTGTGGGTACTCAACCCTTGACCAGGAATTGAAACTCCTGAGAGTCTACCACCTGAGCAAGAGTAAGGACCCGGATATACAATAACTTGAGCCGGATCGACTTCACTTCAAGCACGAGACAAAATCGTGTTTGGCTTACTTCGATTCGATCGGAAGGGGAATAGATCTCAGCTCACGGAGTCAACTCGACTCGATATTGATCTGAACTTTGAACTCAAGCGAGAACTCTGACTCAATTGAGTTGATCTGGTGGAGAGCACAATTTGATTAGATCCAGCTAGCATGTAGCCTGGCGGAAATGGAGCTCATTCTCCAACATAGACTTGATGCCTGTAGTAGATTATTTGAACGCAGGTCAGACCCTACGCACCACACTCTGCCCCCGACTCGGACATGAACGAGACTCATGAGAGGAATTTGACCCACAACATTACCTCACGACTTGATTCTGAGTTTAAATACATGCTGGAATACCTCCAGATGTAGCTAGAAATGAGATGCCTGCCACAACCAATCTACAACAACACTATGGACTCAAATCTCCAACCGAGTCAACTCAGTTGCAACGGGAAACAACAAAACCTTCCACCCTTCACTGATTCTTCCTGTTATGGGGAAAAAGGGATCGACTCATAGAAGAAGGTCAGGTTGGAACCTTATACGTTCGACCAAGCAAGCGACAACGAAAGACCCCGTCGAGAGCCGGCTTCCTACTCATATCCCGTGACCAAGGAACATGCCCACAAGAACACTACCTCCAACGATTCCAAGATATCCAGAGTTCGTCAGCAATATCTCGTCCCTTCGCTCGACTAAGGAGACGGGTTGGCATAGTCTAGGTCGGTGTAACCCAGGTTGGCATGACCCCGGTCCCCATGACCCAGGTCGACGCAACCCAAGTTGGTGAGACTCAGGCCGACCAAGGCCACCTCGGCCTCCCATCGCACGCCTCCCCTGGTCTCGTGTAATGAGATCTTATCCAAAAGAGATCCGACCAAAGTCTTCTCCAAAGATCTCAGAGGATATCTATGACACGCTCAGGACCCCGAGATCTTCGCAAAGGATCTCGAGAGATCCTCCTACCAGTCCGGGATCCGAATTCTTCTCCAATACGCACCTACTAAACAGGGAGATTCCATGTACGCCACCGCCTCTCCTAAAACTATAAATAGAGATACCTCTAATGGTGAAAGGTACGCACTATTTTTAGCCCTAAACCTTTAATATTCGACTAAACCAGATCATTTTCCTGACTAATGCATCGGAGGGCCCCCTGCTCTAGCTAGAGTCTTCCTTGTCCGTTCCTTGTGTAGGCAAGCAGGTCCAATAAGGGGCTAACCAGATTTCTGCACCAACACTTCCTTTTCCTCCTTTCCTTCTCACACTTTCAGAATGAACAACAACCCCATGACACGAACAAGTCTCACCCAGACTCATAGACACCCGACCTGACCCAAAACTCTCAATCACTCTCTTTCTTTTGCTTTCTTTCTTTCCTTCTTCCACTTCTCTAAAATGACAAATCGAGTTTGAATTCAGTTTAGAAATGGCTAGCACGACCAATGACCTGGTTAAGTTGCACTGGTGTATCACGAGTTGAAACTCGCGCTCTCTCTCTCTCTCATTGAATTTAGAGTTTTTAGAGAGATGATCTGACATGCGAAGAGAGCTTTTATAGTCTCTCCATAATGCCTAGAAGGATCAATCCTAAATCCGAGATTAGTTACAACCTCAACTAATAATCTAAACTAATAAGGAGAAATTGTTGTTGATCTCTTTGGAATCTGGTTGCATGGCTGAGATCCGATTATAAGGACCGGTTTTTAATAAGTTGGAATGTTGTTTGGACGATTCAGGTTAAATAATGGAGCCCAAATAAAAATGGTGAGTTTCCTAGCCCAATGAAGAAGATGATCCAATGATCATGGAAAAATCCAATTGTACGGCTTATCTAATGACTTGATGCTTTTGGACAGACCAGATTGGTCTCGCAAAGCGAGTAGGACTCACCAATCACCAAGTCATTCCCAAAAACTCAGTGGGTTCCAAGTTTTTTGGCCGCATCCAATAACTCGAGCCATCTCTTGAGATTTTCAAACCGAAGCCAAAGGGCTTCCAGTTTTCCATAGAATGGATGCCTAATAAGGTCAGAGAGAGCTTCTAAAAAGAAATGGACGGCTCAGATTACATCTGACTCTCTCTCTCTCTCTCTCTCTCTCTCTCTCTAACAAACCCCAAATGAAAGAATATTTCGTGAAATTGTTCATTTTGTGACACCTCAGCAATCCCCTCGAAGCATAATGGAGGGTTGAGATCTCCCCATTCTAACATATAAGATAAAGAAGACAATCCCCACTTGAATCACCAGCTCACAAATTTGGAACAAGATTTCCATTTTAAGAAGAATGACCACATGCAGCAGATTTGAGCCTAAGTTTGGGGGTAGATTGCGACGTCCCGGGAAAATCCGTACAGAGACCCGAGTTCAGCCATGGGCGGAGCCGCCCGAGGGCTACGGCCGACTAGTTAATAACGACGAAATGTGCATGGGCACTTAGCATTAGGGAAATTAAGATCAGGTCACCTTTTCTACAAATGAAGAGAGTCTAGGATTATAAGTACTACTAGCCCCAACGCCATTCGAAGCCTAAAGGAAATTCTGAGGGCCCGCCCCTCTCGGGAGTGCCTCGAAACCTTGTAAGGGACGTAGACCGCACATCGGGGGTCCGCTAGCCTTGAAATTATAGAAAAATATTTGTCTTACTGGGTTCGATGTCCATCGCAGGAGCCAAACGTGGATGGTGTCCAGAACCACTCAACTTGAGCCGAGAGACGAGTGCATGAGAAGTGCAAATACCCTAAAGGAAGAAACCGAAACTTAAGTGAATTGGGTCGTCTACTCTTACGCAAAGTTGAGAATTTCAGACCGTCGGTTTATGACCAAACTTCACACATAGAGTAAGAAAAATTTTCCACACACATCCGTATAACCATGGCCCCGATTGAACATTACTAACCGTTGATTTGACACAGGCTTCCCACGGTCGATCTGTTTATCCGATCGCACTGAAACTGTGTCCCAGCATTGATCCATAGATAAGGAACCTACTCCATGGCATAGATGACCCCACGGGCCCTCTTGGGGGCCGCATTAGTTAGAAAGGACCGCCCATGGGGTATAAGTACTAAATAGAGTGGCCTTAGGGCCATTTGCACACCATCTGGAGCTATAAAAGACTCCCGAATCACCCCATTTTCTCTAAATACAAATTTAGGAACCCTGAGGTGAGAAAGAGAATAAGAAAGAGAAAGATAAGGAAGAGAGAGATTGAAGTAGTGCTTGCTACGAAGGGCAATTCTTCTCTATTTGACTCCCAAGCCTAACTACCAACACTCCCGCCGTCGAAACTTCTCCGGCTACAACCTAGGGTAAAGACTACAAACTTTCTTAAAGAAATATGTCTCCAAATAGGTATTTCCTAACCCTAATAAACCCGTATACTTGTATAGGTGACCGACGATCCTTCCTTGGAAATATATTCCTAAGAGCTAGTCTCAGTCGGACGTGGCTACCGAAAGGTGTGGACTATAAGTGCTTAGGTTGCGATTTATCAATGTTACCATTCTAGTTAATGATTTATGATTGCTAATGTAGAGTTTACTTATTATCGTAGGTATATATAAATCTCTATTAAATGAATTACAAGTTATAGTGAAATAATGTCTATGTGTTCGATGAAATGTCTAAGTGAGTGGTTTATCAAAATTAATTATTAAATATTAATTCATGTATTGCAAATATTGATTATCATGATTTGAATAGGAATAGGACTACGAGAGTAGTCCAGGTAGCCGATAAATTTCCACATTTGGGTGGCCGAATTAAGTTGGTCACCCTGGGTAAATTCGAATGATATGGGTCGGACGTTTACTATCGGTAGTGGCTAGGCCACGCAGGGTGCTTAAACACTCCATGTCGGTTACGTTAGTGTACACCTGCATTAACCAAAATTGCCCAAAGAACCGGTTCACCTACTATATGTTCACCATGTATGATCGCAACTATCTGAATCTAGGGTACCCCTTTACCATTGTAAAGGTCTACTATCAATCAATTGTACTACAATCCTTAAGACTAGTGAGCCGAGCATGGTGATATGGGTCACTGTGTCCGTGTTGTCGGCCTACGCTAGGGTGATGAGCCTCCCCGTAGTAACCGCGAGCACCACTTTTACAATTTGCCTTCCGTATGCATTTATTTGGGCGTGATGGACCTAGACGGATTAAAAATACAGGCGTAGGACCGCTGCGGCCATCCCATGCCTAGTAATTCAGTTGAGATCAATGATTAAAAGAGAAGTATTCTAGCTTCCCCAAATTACTGGATGAATAGACATAATTAACCACTCAGTTAACATGATCATGCACCACATTGCATTAGTTTAGAATGTGGCGAAATAGGCGTTGAAGTCGCATGTTAAAGAAGTGTTAGCATATGCAAACCAGGTGGTCGGAGTCGTGTGGTGAGAGAGTGTCGACTGGCGATGGCATGCATCATTTCATAGACCCCATTTTTGCATTAAGAAGAGTAGTTAGGAAGTGATTGTTTTGCATTGCCTAATCATTACTGTATTGATTGACTTAATAACATGTGTAACCTTTGCTTTATGGAACCACTGAGTTGATCACTTACTCCCACTCTAGGACGGTGTTTTAAAACACCAACCAGATGCTAGTGTAGATGCAGGTACCGTTGATGTAACGCCCCGTGTTTTCAGGACCCGAGTATATAACCTGTTTCCCAAAAAACCTGAGTGTTAGCCTATAAAATCCAGTGTAAATTTGAACCGTTTGCATTAATCAGAGTTAACAGCAACGAAGCTAGAATAAACTATACATTAAATAAAAACATTCTGATCATTACAAAATTCCAAATGTAGCGCCCATACGGGACTTATACAATCCCAAAGAACACAATTCGTATAAGCAGAAACAGGAATCTATTAGCTAGTGGTGGAGCTCAATATGGGCCGCAGAAGCCCCGTCTGGTTCCTCGGCTACCCGGTCTACTCTAGTAACCCAGTGAATAGCATCGGCTCGCCCTACTCCTACATCAATTGTTACGGTTTGATAACGTCAATGGCTATCGCAGTGAGGAACACCCTCCAAGATTACGCACTCATCATTCATAATCCAACATAAATCGCAATATATGAGAAGGGGCATTTTAAGCAACGTAATTCAAGAATTATGTTCATGCATTCAGAATTAAGCTAGTTAACGCAATTTCAACATTAAGGGAATGTAATGAAAACCGCAATGCAAAGGGACGTGTCCAGACAGTCAAAACAGTCAATCTTACGACCTTCATAAAATGACTAGAAAACCAAGCTTCAAACGTCTGCTTCACCCAGAAATCATATCGTATGTGAACACCGCAAGATGGCTAGGAAATCGCTAAGCGAATACCTACTCCACCCGAAAATCATGGTACGACTAAGCATCGCAAGATGAAGAGATAAACAACATACAAACTCTATACCACCCGGAAATCATATCATACGTGAACACTGCAAGATAGCAAGGAAATCGTTAGGCGAACACCTGCTCCATCGGAAAATCACAGTACGACAGAACACTGCAAGATGGCTAGCAACCCAACATGCAAAACTCTACTTCACCCGGAAATCATATCGTACGTGAACACCGCAAGATGGCTAGAAAATCGTTAAGCGAACACCCGCTCTACCCGGAAATCACCATATGATTGAACACCACAAAATGAAGAGAGAACCAACTAGCCACAAAGGGCACCAATGTTCCATCAAGGCCACCAAGGGCAAATTTACGGTCTAAGCCGCATGGAGTAATTATGCGGTCCAATCCATGTAAGACAAAGTGTAGTCCAAGCTATATAAGGCGAGTGTGTGATCAAGCCCGTATAAGTTAAATAGGGCCCGCAAGATGGTAGGTCCTTAACATGTTATGTTCAATTCATAAGATAGTCATAAACAACAACATCTAGTTACTTGGCAAACTCTAACATGTGACAACCGAATCATTCATGTTACTAGCATCAAAGAGACACAACAATTATATGTTACATGAGTCAATTGTGCAACATATTAGCATATTCATGAAATGAATTAAGTAAACTAAATAATTCAGAGTTACTAACTATATAGAATTAAAGTATCACTTATGTCCAGGTTAGTGAATTTAAGTGGGAAGCTCAAAGGGTAAGTCCTCACCTTGGTCAATTCAAGATGACATCAATTTGAATCACTCCAATGTGCACAAACTCTACTCAGCACCCACACTAAACTGTCTTAGACTTGAGTTAGTTCAAGCAAAGAGGATCTATGCATATGAGATTTGAACTGTTACCAATTAAATAGAGATTTAGTAAATAATAACATTATCAGACATGATTTAACATGAAATTCAAATGAAGTTGGCTCACCCATGCATTCCCCCCATCAACTCATGGACTGGGCCATTTTCTGGCCTAGTAGCTATGCATAGGAGCACCAGATTGGGCTCTTCTTGGCCCACTACATCGTTTTCAAATGGGCTAGCCTACTACGTTGTTTTCAAAGGGCCGGCCTGTGGGGTATGGGCCCACTTGTTTACCACCAAGTGGCTGGGCCTGGTTCACAACTATGGCCCAGAAGCAGGCTGTAGAGAACTAAATACACTTGCACATGGTGCGCTTGTAGATATTTCACGATCACTGTGGTCCACAATGTTTGTGGCCCACTGAGATTTAAATGGGAGGCCCACTGGGATTTAAATGGGAGGCCCACTGAGGTTTAAATGGAAGGCCCGATGACATTTCAATCTCAAGTGCGGCCACAACTAACATGGTGCGGCCCACTGAGATTTAAATGGGAGGCCCACTAGGATTTAAATGGGAGGCCCAATGAGATTTCAATCTCAGGTGAGGGCACAACTAACATGGTGTAACCCACTGAGATTTCAATCTCAGGTGCGGCCACAACTAGCATGGTGCGGCCTAATGAGATTTCAATCTCAGGAGCGGCTCGCCGTTTGGAAGAGGGTGTTTAGCCGTTACCTGCTTCTGGATCCAGAAGGAGGAGCGGCTGCAAGGAGGCTCACGTGATCAACCCGCTGACTCTCTCCCTCTCCTGACTCCACTATCCCTCTCCTTCTCTTCTTTTCTTTTTATTTTCCTTTCTTCTCTCTTTTCTTTCTTTCTCTCCTTCCCACCTTTTTTTTATTCCTTCCTCAAACAGATCCAACAATGTCGGGATCAGACCAGCGTCTGAGTCATGTTTGACTCAACTGAGTCGGGTAGGAGCAACAACCACGCCCGAACTCCTTCTCTGTCTCTCTCTGTCACCTTCCCTTCTCCTTCTCCCCTACTTTTCTCCTCCTTTTAAGCCTTCACAAGGCCCGGTCTCGACCAAAATCACACCCAACTCAGATCGAGTTGGTGCAGTTTAAACGAGGAAGACAAGCTGACCGTTAATGGCAACCTGAAATCCCGCGACCCTAGCTTCGATCTGCTTCATAGGATCAATTTTACTTGATCCCAGCATGCTTCCTGACCATTATTTTTGAAGCTTCGAACTGATTTTCGGGGTGGGTTCGAGCTTCGAAAAAAACGGGCGAGTTTTGGAGGTGCGGCTACAAGGAGTAGAGCAGCGAACCCTTTGCAATATAAACTCTCTGTTTTGATGCCCTAAACCTCCCAGCACCGTCGAATGGAGGACGCACGGCCAAGATTCTTTCCTGCTGTCTGGTTTCTTGAAACGGCTAGTAAAACCGTGGGTTCTTTCCACCGATTTTCTACAAAGACCTAATCCATGCCAACAACAAATGGATGGCTGAGATAGGCTTAAATGAAGGGCCAGGATCTCAAAAAACAATCCCACGTGGATTGCCAGCGTGGAAAGGCAAGAAAAATGGAGGTTTTCTGTTTTTGGAAAGGAGTATGTTTTTAAGCCTGATTTGCAGCTGACGTTGTGTGCAGACGGTGCTATTTAATGGTCGGATCAACCATCACTCTAGTCGTCCATACCTTCCAATTGAAATGGGCGGTTTGGATCAAGCAAAAGATCCGTGATGGCGGGCCATAAATTGCCGAGGAGGGACCCTGTCCGACCAACTGACGGAATTTCAAAAAGAAAGAAAGAGGGAAATCCTTTCCTCTTTCGGGCGGGCACAGGTCAGCGCCCGTCTGACCGTGCTAGTGCCTTGGTGCTCCACGGGTGCACTTGTAGGTGGTGCACATGCATCATTGGTGGGGCCCACAACGAGGCTCCTGCCTAATCCACATCGTTCATCAGTTTTGTCAACCCAAAATTGGACCTGGTCCAACGAATGAGGTGGATCCATGTCTTAGCTAGGCCATATCATCTAAATTGTGGCCCTTAAGTGCCAATTATAATCAATCTGATGATGATCTGTGGTCCAATCCCGCCATCAGGGCCATTCATCCAATTGGTGAGTCAATCAGGCCCACTACCCAATTATAGTGGTATCATCTTACACGTAAGTATATGTATTTATTGTATTATTTTGTATTTAAGCATAATTACTAACATATTACATATTTAATATTAATCACCATTTATCAATTAAAAAAATATTATAGATAAATATCATCAACAACATTTCGGGTGTATTATAAGTAGTTAACATACTATTCTGACATATTTATTATAGTAACTGTTAGTGACTAATATCTTAGATTAAAATATATTTACATATTTGTTTAGTACTATACATTAGTAGTTAGTTATAGGTAAGTATTTATTTACAATCACTAACATTTACAAGGCATTTTTTGTGATTATACATGCACATATAGTATAGTAAAATTAATATTAAGTAATATTATATATATATATATATATAGTGTGGGCGTACAGTTTATTTTATATATAGTTTAAATAACATACCTGATTGAATAATTCACGTAACGTACGAATAATTATAACATTACTCTGTATTACAGTATACGTGTACAATTACATCACATTAAAGTGAATTATTAGGGGTATCAACTTAAGATAGGCCACCCATCTGACTTGAGGTAGATCCATAGCTCTAGATCTGACGATCACTCCTAAAATTAGATTCCCCTACATATCAGTTAGACGGTGGAACTCGAACCTCGTAGTTGCTCCACCATCTCGACGGTAGGATTTAGGTCAGAATGTGAGTATTCACATAAATCGGGGTTGTATTTATACTAAGTCGGGTTCTCACGGTAACACCCGAGTACAGAAAAGTACGGGGTGTTACAGTTGATGCCGATGCACTAGAGCAGGCATTCATGAATGAGGAGGAATTCTCCTATTTCCAGCTCTTGGATGGGCTGATGTAGGCCATGTACCTCTGGATAGAGAGCGTTGGGAATATGGGCTTAGGTGGATGTTACATTACCATATTTGTTTATTTTTTTTGGAATTGTATATATATACATTAAACCCAGCCGTGGACCCATAATCTGGAAGAAACTTCATGATATATGTATGTTTTGATTTACACATCTTCTTCAATCACATTAAACCTAGAGTATGGTATGTTCTTTAGTATAATTCTATGCATGCTCAAATGGCCAACGTGAAAGAAATCAAGATATTGGCTTTCGCAAAGCATAAGTAATGTTCGGAATCTCATGAGTCGAACTTTACTCGACCCTCGAAATTCAGGGCTTGACAATACGCACCTGCGTAGTAACGTGTAAGATGAGTAGGGTTTTGGTTGGAATCAATGACTGAATGTGATGGACGGTTTAGATCATTGAGATGAATGTTCATGGTGGGCACAATCCTAACAAATGGATGTCGTCTGTTTGAACTAACACTCGATAGAGAAAGGAGGAAGAAACCTTCCTCATTTAGTTTTATCAGGTTAAACCCGATTTGACCAAAGTTTATGATTCGGTGCACCACGGGTGCATGCACATAATATACACACATACATAATGCATGTGGGGTCCAGAACAATGTTATGTAAAATATACTCTATCCATTTGTTTATATGTACACCCAAGATCTAAAATACAGGGTGTTACATTTATGTCTGATATCCCCCTCAATATATGCAAGCTACCATTATTTTTAGTTAAACTTGTTTACACCCATCCGACCATGGCCAAATCAAATGGTCTAGAAGATGCTACGTGACAACCTTGCCACACATGGTGAGGATAAACCTCAAAGCCAAAAGGCCAGTGGCATGTTTGTGCTAGGAAGATCATGACTAGAGTCTAGGAAAAGTAACTCTCTACAAAGCAAAAGTCCTACAAAAAACAACTCTATAAAAGAGAAGCGACCAGTCACGTTAAGACTTTAGCAGAGCTTTTTACGGATGTTGCATGACCGGAATAACAATAGGCTTACAGGATCTTTTCTGTAGAAGTGACTTATAATTAACTACACTTATATGAAAAATGAAGGAGATCTTCATGACCGATTATGCAAATCTGTCATGATACGGAAATTACAGTATGATCATTACTTCTCCAAATTTAAAAGGAGCACTTGATGAAGAGCTTAGGGCCCATGCCAACACACAATTTCTATACACAACGCAATGCTGTTTATCTTAGTTTTAGTTTTAATTCCTATACTTTTGTCCAACCCCTCTGCAGAATATTTTGAGTTTAGGATAGCTTAGATCGTCGTTGTCTAGTGTCATTGCTGCATTACACATATGAGTGGTGTAAATATCCACGACCTACCATCGTCGGATCCCCGATCAACCAAGTCCTTACTTGGAAGATCACACCCCGGTCACATCTTGTTCACCATTCGCCTCAATTGTTTGTCCATACAAGCAATCGCAAGTATTTACTTTATTTTATTTCCTCTACTTATTTTTATTTCCTCACTGATTGTACTGAGCTCTATTATAAATCAATAAAATCAATGGTTTAGACTTTATTTTTTTAATTTCTCCATTCATTACCGCATTATTGAAAAACCTAAGAGCCACTATCATCGTTGAAAGATAAGTCCTTAACTCAAGGAAAAAATGATCTATTTAGAAGAACTAACCTTCTCATTCTAAATCGTCTGATCACTGCAACATTAGTAGTCGGATAGTCAAGTCAACCTTCAGGTGTTGAATTGAACTTGAGTCGAGTACGAATCTGACATGCCCGCACTATCCTAATCGCACACATTTGATTGAATATGGGTCATTAACTGACACCTGTAGCCTCTTATTTAATTGAATAACAACAAAATAAAAAATTATGGGGATCTAATCATAAAGTTGGCCAGTCCATAAAAATTAACATACACAGTAGCATCCAAATTCAATTACTGCCCATTTGATTATTTGATCAGCCTGATTATCTATTGGTGTGACAACTGTTGTGGCTCATTTTAACACTTAGGTCTTTGTATCAATTCCCAAGTGGGGTGTGTACTAACATGATAACCCAAAAAAAAGACTATCGTGATGGGGTCTATATGTTTGACACATATCATGTGAGCTCTCAAATCTTGATTTTTACTCATTTCTACTTTTGAAAGAAAAAAATAGATGAGGGCATCTCCATAATTTACTCTCCAAAAGCATCTCTAAAACATGGATTTGAGGTATTTTTCAGTGGAATCCGATCCTCCATTTGACAGAAACATGAGTTTTCTGTTTTCCTGCAGTGTAATTGGGCCATGTCACCATTGATAACGTCTGTTGATGTGGCCCAATAGAATTACGTAGAACAGGACATTCCTATTCCTGCAAACATAAGAATCGAATTGGCTGGTGTACCGTGTACCTCACACCAGCTATATAGTTGTTGTAGGTACGTGTCGTGCGAAGACGAGCACTGACGCTTCTCGAGCTCCGAGTTGTACGAATAGTTCAAAGGAGATCAAAGTTACATGGCCCCACAGTGATGTACAGGGGCGGCTCAAAGGGGTAGGCAGGTAAGACAATCGCCTAAGGCCCCCTAATTATGAAGGCCCTATATTATAACAAAATTAAAATTTCTTAATTATGAAGGTCCTATATTATAGCAAAATTAAAATTAAGAAAAAGAAAAAAAGCCTAAAATTTTTGAAATAAAACTTATTGAAAGGCCTACAAAATAGGAACATCAAAAAATTAGTTTACAAATTTGAAATTGAAAATAAAAAACATATTCTAGAAACTAGCACTATCAATAATAACAGTCTAACTCTACCGTCTCTTTTCAAAATAATAACATCATTCCCAATAAATTCTCCTCCTAAAACCTAGGACCACAACTACCTACTTTATTGCTAATTAAGTTATCAAAAAATTAAATTCTAAGCCTCAATTTTATGACTTCCCTAAGGCCCCCAAAAATGTTGAGCGGCTCCTGGTGATGTATTTATTATATCTACACTGTTCATCTACTTTTAGAGATCATTTTAGAGCATTTTCCAAAAAATAATCATATCTAAAGATCATCTAGACTACATGACAAATACCAGCATAGATAATGATTTTCACTGTTAAACAATTCGTAGGGCCCACCATAACATTTATTTTCCATCCTATCTGTTCATAAGGTCAAAAAATCCTAAATGAAAAGGAAAAACAAATTTCATATTGATCCAAAACTTGTGTGACCCCAAAAAGGGTTTCAATGGTAGACGTTCAATCCCTCACTGCCTTTTGTAGTGTGGTCCACTTGATAGTTATATCTGTCTTATTTTTCGTCTCAAGCCTTAAGACGATCTCACCAAATGGATGGACGGTTTGGATATAACACATACCTCATGATCAGACCCAAAGAACTTGCTGACGTCAATACACCAGCTATATAGCTGTTGTGAGGTACACCACCCAATCCGCTTCCGCAAACATAGAAATAGGATCAGGACTCTTTACGGTAAAAAAATTCCTTAACAAACAGCAAACCAGCTGCATAATGAACTAAATAACGACCGTCAAAATGCTGTTATTGTAACTGCATAAAGTAACGGAAATGCCCCTATGCCGTCAGTAACCGTTACATTGACCGTTATACCGGGGTTGGTGGCAGTTAGAGCTGTACACGAGCAGACTATGGCTCGAGTACTCGCTCGACTCGACTCGTACTCGACTCGCCTGAGTTAGAGCCGAGTACGAGCGGGTTTTCACTGCTCGTTTACATTACGAGTAGAGTATGAGTCTATCGGTACTCGACTCGGTACTCGACTCGGTACTCGACTCGTACATGTGTATTATATAAACGTCCGAAAAAAAAAACCCTACCCCCACCCGTCATTTTCCGTCCAGCACTCAACTCGCTCAAACCCTACCCCACCCCACCCGTCGTTTTCAAACCCTACTCGACCCCTTCCCTCCCAGCGAGCATTCAAAAATTTCTCTCCCTCTCCCAGAGCTCGTCGCTGCCACTCGTCCGGTGCCTCAGCTCTTCACTGCCACTCGTCCGGTGCCTCAGCTCTTCGCTGCCATCGCCCTGCCACGCAGCTGCCGCCTGCCGGTCGTCCCTCTTCTGCTCGCCCGGTAAGGCCTGGGGTGGATTTTTTATTTTTGTTGCTAATATATAGTAGAAATTGCTAATATAATTGTGGGATAAGATCGATGGAGGAGGATTGAACGCCCGGTCGGTACGATTGAACTTTCTAGGGCCTGTTTGGCCGGGCGAACTGGATGGGATTAGATCCAATTTTAGGGCGTGTTTGGCCGGGCGAACTGGATGGAATCCAATTTTAGGGCCTGTTTGGCCTGGCGAACTGGATGGGATCCAATTTTAGGGCCTGTTTGGCTGGACGAACTGGAAGGGATATTGGGATTATATCCAATTTTAGGGCCTGTTTGGCCGGGCGAACGCCCAGTCGCCCACCATTAAAAACTTCTTGGGGCCCACTGACCACTGTACTGTTTACTTGCCTCCAATTTTAGGGCTTGTTTGGCCGGGCGAACGCCCAGTCGCCCACCATTAAAAACTTCCTGGGGCCCACTGACCACTATACTGTTTACTTGCCTCCAATTTTAGGGCCTGTTTGGCCGGGCGAACGTCCAGTCGCCCACCATTAAAAACTTTTTGGGGCCCACTGACCACTGTACTGTTTACTTGCCTCCAATTTTAGGGTCTGTTTGGCCGGGCGAACGCCCAGTCGCCCACCACTTTTAGGGCCTGTTTGGCCGGGCGTGTTTACTTAGATTTGGATATGCTTCAATTTTTTTGGCACACATTAAAATGAGAGGGCAAAATAGATGGATATACAATACATACATTGAATTGACTTAATTTACTTTATAAATGACAATTTACTTTTTACTTTGTTAGTGTTAAATGGCACCACATTAAGATGTCTTTGGCTTTTCATATGACATATTGTTAATTGTTATTAGTTAGTTATATGATAAATGTCAATTTCAGCATGCTCCTTTGTTTGCATAGATATGAATTATTTGTATTGTTCTAGTTGTAGACTTGTAGTATATAGGATAATCAGTTGTCCATTTGAAGATTTCTATGTTGCCAGACATAGATTCAGTGTGTTCTTGGATGCATAGAAATCGTTCAAATTGTCCCTTTTTGGACAGTTCAGGGTTAGATAGATTGTAATGTCTTCATTTATTCCAATTTAAATGCATATGCCTGTTCTGGTTTCGTCTCTCCTTTTTCTCTCTGGATATATTTCATGTATTTATGTTTCGTCGTCAAATGTCCACACTTTGTGTTGATAATTGACATGAGAATCAAATACAAGATTAATATATTCTGGAGAGATAAGGGGAGATGCTGCCGGAATTTCGGCGTAGCATTTAAATTGGAAAATGAAGCATTACAATCCATCTAACTTTGAATGGGTGACTGATTTAGACAGTTAAGTAATTATTCCCGTCTAGCGGTCTAGCCGTCTAGCCATCTAGGACCCTAGCCCCTAGGTATAGCCGTATAACATATCAAGAATTTTATTTTATAGATGGCTAGTCAAGACGAAAGCCCAAATACCCCTGGAATTGGTGCATTGGCCACATCTCCTCTAATAGTAGAGGGAGACACAGACACGTCAACCGCATGCAAAGGGAAGAAGAAGAGATCAGCAGTGTGGGATGATTTCGAAGACATGACAGTTAACGGTGTACAGAAGATAAAGTGTAATAACTGCAAAGGGTTATTCAGCAAGATTCCAGGAGGATCTACGACACATCTAATTAGACATTTGAAGACGTGTCCTAAGAAAGCAAGACTCCCTCCTCCCGACCAACAGACGTTGTCATTTACGAAGTCAGAAGGGGACGACTCCCAAGGCGTAGTGTCCACTCATAAGTTTGACAAGGAGAAGCTGAATGAGTGGTTTGCTAGATTAGTGATTTTGGAAGAAAAACCTTTCAGAATGATTGAAAGTAAAGGGTTTAGGGCTTTCTGTCAATTCCTTAACCCTCGGTCGAGAATGTCTCCCGCGTCACAGTGCAGAGAGAAAGCATGAAGATATACGTAAAGGAGAAGATGAAACTGAAAGAAGTTTTAGCTTCAGTGAACAGAATAGCTTTGACTTCTGATTTATGGACGGCGTCCAATCAAAGAAAAGGATACATTTCATTAACCGCTCACTATGTCGATAAGGATTGGAAACTATGCAAGAGAATTTTTAAACTTCAAACACCTTCCTCCTCCACATACTGGTTTACTTATTTCAGATTGCATCTACAGTTGTCTAGAAGGCTGGGGCATTGAGAAGAAAATTTCAGCAATAACTTTAGACAATGCTTCAGCAAATGACAGTGTCATTTCATGCTTACGTAACCAGTTCAGGGCTACAGGAAATTTATTTTTTGAAGGAAAAATATTTCAGGTTAGATGTTGTGCCATATTATAAATTTGATTGTACAAGAAGGGCTGAAAGCAATCGACGACACTATAGAGAACATAAGAGAAAGTGTGAAATATATAAGGGGGTCGCCATCAAGGCTGAGTGTATGGAATGACATCATCCAACGTTTGAATGTGCCATCTAAAAAAACGTTGAAGTTGGATGTCTGTACACGTTGGAACTCGATCTATGAAATGTTAGATGCGGCAATAGAATTAAAGCTTGCATTTCCTGAATATGCGGCGCGTGACAGAACGTATTCTTGGTTGCCGAGCACAGATGATTGGGTCAAAGCACAACAAGTTCACACATTTCTCCAAGTTTTCTACGATTGCACGAAGATTTTTTCTGGGAATCAGTATCCAACCGCGAATCTGTTTCTTCCGTCTCTTTGGAAGATTAAGGATGCTCTGTAGAAAAATGCCAGTGCGGGTCCAGATTTCATACTTCAGATGACAGTTGGTATGAAGACGAAGTTCGATAAATACTGGCACGAATGTCATCTGTTGATGTCCTTGGCAGTTGTTCTTGATCCCCGTTGTAATATGGGATTGGTTAGCTTTATTTTCATGAAGCTTTATCCTACTGAAAGAGCGGCAGCAGAAACGTCTAAGGTTCATGAAGCCCTTGAAGATCTATATAAATCGTATGTTAATACTTTACCTGCAGTGGGTGTTGAAGAAAGTAGAGATGCGGATATTTCTGTACCTGGTAATCCGGATGTGCTAAATGAATACATATCATATTTGGCACAAGCACGAATGGGAGTTGATACTAAGGAATCAGAGTTAGAAATGTACCTCAAGGAGTCAATCGTAGTGCGAGCTGAATTTGATGTGTTGGAATGGTGGAAGATGAGGGTTAATGAATCAAAATACCCTACATTATCTGTGATGGCACGGGACATATTATCAATACCAGTTTCAACAGTGGCATCAGAATCCGCATTCAGCACAGGGAGCAGGGTTGTGAGCAAGTATCGAAGCTCACTTTCGCCAAACACAGTTGAAGCATTGATTTGTACGCAAGATTGGTTGCGCCCGATATGGGGAGGAGATATGAATGATGATGATGAAGAAGAGGAGATTGAGATTCGTGATGAGTCTCTACCTACAGATCAGTAATTATTTTCGATTTTTCAATTTTTTTGGCTGAATGTTGAATGATCTGTAATATTATTTCACTGCAACTGCAAACACGAGGAATGTGGTTTGGAAGACTTTGAATCATTGATATTTATTTACATATGCCTGTTCATTTACTTTTATTTTTGAATTTTGATACATTTATATTGCTTTCTTTTGTTGCTATATCAAGTTCAATTTATTTATCAATATTCTGATTTTTTATTAAAAATTGAATGTAGATATGTCGTCATCTGAGCCATCGACAAACATTTGGGACTATGCTTCCCTAGTTGAATCACCGCCACGGTCTGCAAAAACAAAGATTAAGTGTGGTTTGTGTGGCGCAAAGTTTGTGCACAAGACTAATCGTTTTCGCCTACACTTGTCATGTCGAGGTGGTGATGCAAAACCATGCCCCAATGCCCCTAAGGATGTCCAAATTCTTTTTCAAGCCCTGTTAGATTCGAATAGAAAGCCTTCTACTCTATCCAAACCTTCTGCTTCTGGATCTGGTACACAAATGACATCCACAAAAAATGTAGAGGAGGAAGCCAGATTAAAAGCTTTGGAGGAAGAACAATTCCAAATCGTCATAAAACGCAGTATGGAAGATGCTTCTAGACTTCAGCGATATTCGAGTCAAAGAAAACACGATGTTGAAGAAGGGTCAAGTTACTCGTCGAGTACGACAAATAAGAAGAAGAAAAAGAGTAACAAATTGAAATTTCTGACTCGTCTTGGTGAATTTTATAGGGCATTGGGTACTACATACAATTCTTCACATAAAGTAAGTTTGAAAAATCTAGTTGAAAGTGTAGAAGAGCACGAAGGAAAAATCTCTTCACCTTCTGACTCAGAGGAAGTGAATCAATTTGTATATGAAAAAATAGATAGCAGTTCCGATGGATCAGATGACAATACAGGAACAGGAAGACACTCATCTTATAGAGGTTATTAGTTATAAATTGTCATTTTGAACAATGTAATGTAATTATGTAAATATGTTAATGTAATTATGTAACAATGTAATGTAATTATGTGCATTTTATATATTTTATTGTTTCGTTTAACTTTTCAATTGACAATCGAATTGAAATTCAAATTAATTTCAATTTATAACTTGAACTTGGCTCAAAGCTCGAACTCGTTACTCGAAAACCCTAATCGAATTGAGCTCAAATTCAGACTCGGACTCGAACTCGCCTCGAAAACTCGCACTCAGTACTCAACTCGTGTGCTCGTACTCGGACTCGACTCGAAAACTCGGCCTCGACTCGACTCGTTTACTACTCGTACTCGGCTCGTACTCGGGCGAGTAGAGTACGAGCAGGGGGTCATGCTACTCGGCCGAGTAGAGCCCGAGTACGAGCAGCGGTCGGTAGTTAAGAGTCGAGTACGAGTAGGGCAATACTCGACTCGACTCGACTCGTGTACAGCTCCAGTGGCAGTTATAGAAACAATGGTTGGAGGTTAGAATGGACTGTACAACATAACCATACGAGATCCACAGGCTCTCCTTCGCACGTATACACCATGTTAACTTGGAAAACGTGTGTAGGCATTTCAGCCGTGAATCATGTGGGACTCATCATCTTGATAGTTATATCTATCTCTTTTGTTTCTGTACGGTGTACAGAAAGAAATTTTGAGATACAGCCAAATAGATAGTTGAACGGTCTGACTTTCTCTCCAGACAATTAACACTGTGGGACCCACCTTATTAAGGGTTTGGATGTCATATACACGCATTGACAAAGATGTGACGTAGTTGATTGCCTACAACGGCGACTTAATACCAACGCATGGCCGAAAGTGCCGGCAGTTGAAATTGGTTATAGTCGTTTTGACGCCGTACATGGACAGTGACGCTTTATTGTAGTGGTCAAGCTTCATCCATACAAACGTACCCACAGCAAGAAAGCTTACCCACCCGTCAACAGACGGTCCATGCCGCAGTGTTTCTTTCCTCAGATGATCTTAGCCATCTGATGAAAAGTACAGATATCACTAGCTGTCCACACTTAATTGGAGATCAATTGAACGGCTAGGATCATCTGATGGGAAGGATTTTTCGTGCACACATGATAGAGCTCAATTGAATGGCTAGGATCATCCAATGAAGAAGGCTTTTTTTTGGGGTGTCTCCGGCCATCATGGGTCCAGCAAACGAAGGACGTGGATCGCCCAAGGTTAGCCCCTTGCATTATTTTTTGTGGGCCATACTTGTATGAAGAAAGGGACGACCAGGAAATATTACCCAACATTCTATGTTCATCCTACACTTTAGACACACCTAGTGAGTGGATTGGTCTGAGATTTGGGCCAGATAACATACACGGTGTTGCCTGCCTGATGAACGTTTCAGATCTCACATGCGGAGGCCACGCTGGCACGTGTGACTGCGGATAGGATTGGGATTCTCCTTTAGCAAGTAGCTCTCCCATGTCTCCATTCTCTAGAAAAGGACCACATAAAAGTGACAAAAGAAGTCGTAATCTTTCGGTGGAGTGAGGAAACGGTTGCATTTGAGTCGTTGAATGTAGCTGGTCCAGATTTTGGAACTTGTGGGCCCACTTCGATCTTGTCAACCGTATATTTATTTTTAAAAGAGGAAGGTAGATGATCCAAGACCCCTATACATGCACAGCATCCTTCACTGTTCGGTTTGTACTGGTACGTCAATTGTTTAGTGATCTGAACCATTGATCTGATGAGCTCCATTGTAGATGGTCCATCGCCTATGTATCCATCCAATCTCTGGCCATTGATGCTGAATTTCTTTTCTTAAGATTATTTATCGACAAGGTGGGTGGAATGGTCCATCAACGGTGGATGTCTGGATCACTAGAGCGCGGGGTCCACTTGTTCGAAGTCGAAGCTTGAGGATATTATTCAGATACCGATCACATATGTTCTAATGTTCTAGCCGTGTGGGGCCCATTGTGATGTGATGAGTTCCATCCAAACCATCCATTAGACATGGCTCCCAATTTTAGTGTGAGATCTCAAAATCCAGAGTGACCCATAACTCAGACTTGCCACAAAAAAATGAACAATAGGGGACATTGGAGAAGGGGAAGCCTACCATGAAAACTTTCAGATGGAATGTGGTGTCCACTTTATTCTTTATTTCTCATCCAACCCATTCATCATGTGAGGGACAATAGGACGAAGAAACACACTAAAATTCAAGCCATTCAGATGTTTATGTGGATATAAACAAGTGAATTTATAGGTTTTAGGCGTGATTGTGCATTGATCCTAGTGGTGTGTCCGATCCGAATTTGTTTTTATAGATAAGATTCTTGGTTTCCACAACACTCTTGAGGAGTGAACCAGATGAACGGTTTGGATTGAACATAAACATCACAGGTAGATGCCATATATGTTGAATGCACCGTAAATAGTAATTATTCGAATGCACGTGAACATACCCCTTTTCTGTCCTTGGTCGAGGATGAATTTTCTCCTTCGAAAAGGTTACTGGCAAAGTTGAAAAATACAAAAAGACTCGTGACATTCTCCTCTCTCTTCCTTTAATTAGCTTTTGTCTCTGTTCACGTTTGAAGAATGTGGTTTGCCCTTTTGCTTTCGTGAGAAATATCCACTTCACGATCCCGTTAGGCAAGGATTGCTAATCTTTAGTTGGGAATTGTAGCCGTTAGATATGAGATCGTGTTGTAGTGATCCAACCCATTTGCATAATGGACCTCATCATGGATGGGAGATTAAAAAAAATCTTCAAAATTAGCAGAGGATCTACAAAGGGAAAATTTTAAATGATTAAAGGGTTAAAATATATTAATTTTTAAATAGTGCAGGGCATGAATTAGATTTGAAATTTTACTGATTTTTCTTCTTGAATTTATATCCAGAAATTTTATAAGGTGGGTATAATTGATCAACGGTCTAAATCTTGATAAGGGTTGGATATTGTGATTAATTTAAATTCGTGTAGGGGTGTTGTATATGCTATAACTATTACACACACAATATCATAATTTAACTAGGAATGTTGAAACCGTATAAAGCCTCAGAGAAGAGATTAGATGGGTTTCAAACACACAATGTCCTAATTTGAGTAAGAATGCTAAAACGTGTATAGACTTAAAAGGATAAGAGTTTTGATGAGTTTCAAACTCCTTCCTCCAACAATTACTTAAACTTGGTTGTGTCCCCAAATATAGAAGATCCTTGCAAAAAATTTATACATATATGAAGTAGATTTCCCATACTAGTACTTTTCTAAGGGTGTAAGTTGCCATTTTAAAAAAAAATGAATGGAAAGCCACTTACCGCGCATTCTGGATGTATCACTAATCGCTTTGGCTCGTAGACTACTCTGAAATTAATTTCATATTTAATTTACATTATGGACTTGTTTTAAGTGTGTTAAACAAACACCTTTTCCGATACTTCTCTAACGGTGTAAGGTGGCCATCCCGAGTGTAGGGTGCGAAGGAACCTGGCAACTAATATCAGAGATGGCATTTCAACCAAGTATATTACCATTCACATTGTTGGATCCAATTACCGATGCACTATTTCGATCATATATATATATATATATATATATATATATATATATATATATATATATTATGATATTAAATATATTCAAGTATTCTTGGAAAGAAGACCCTTTCTCTTATTTTCAAGTTTGTAGTCATCTTTGAAGAAAGATCTTACTTGGCATACATTTTCTTTCATAGAAGTTTTATAACTTATTCAACAAATTTTTGGTAGTGATTTGATCGGGTATGTTTTATAAAATAGAGCAATCTAGTGCAAGAAGAAGGTTATATAAAAGTAAATTGACTTCTTGATTTTTATTTTTTTACCTTCAAAATCTCATCTTTCACATCTTTATAAGCTTATTTTATTTTCTTATAATCATAATTATATAACTCTTTTTTTTCACTAACACTATTTATTTTTAACTTAACTTTCACTAAACGTAATTGAATCAATTTCACTTAGATACTTTGAATATAATAAAACTCAATCCAATCATCTAAAATAATTGTAATGTGAACACAAACACTAATATTATGCTAAAAGACTACTCAATCATGACATCTTTATAATGAAAAAAAAAAACATTTACTTACAACCCATGCAAGCAAGCAAAACCTCGTCAGAAAAGATGAAAAGACTGATAAGAGATAAGGGATGCATTTATATAAATAGGTAAATTGTCCATCTCCTCCCAACAAAGCTATCTTCTTCATTAAAAGAGGAGAATTTTGTCCTACAATTATTAAAACTCACAATAACAGTATTGAAAAGAAAAATGGAAAGAAGGAATAAGAATTTCAAATAAGTAAATTTCATTTCAAGAGTGTTTGTAATTTTTGTAAATAGTGTAAAAGCCAAAGTCAGTTTGGATGAGAGTAAAAGAGGTGTGTAATTACACCTCCAAAAATTAGTGTATTGCAATGAAAGTTATGAGTAATATATGTGGGTCTTGTTGTGATGTTTGTGACTTATCCATGCCGTCCATTCATTTCGCCAACGGATCCAAAGCCTACGTGGATCTTGTTAGGAAAAAGTCTTTAATCTGTTTTTTAACTGTAACTATGACTGGTCGAGGGTCAGCTACGACTGGTCGAAGAAATAGTTCGACTGGTCGTGGCCTGCACGACTCAAAGTCCAGCGGCATGGAATTTTGGTGTCCGAGCTGCTCAACTGGTCGAAGGGATGGCTCGACTAGTCAAAGGGGTCCTACGACCAGTCGAAGACTCGGCTCAACTAGTCGTAGGTTATGCAGTTTGTTTCGCGATTTTGCGCGAAACTGCGGATTTGTGTCCTTTCGCAACTGGGATGCGGAAGGGAGGTTTCCTAAACTATAAATAGGTGTTCCTAAGATTTTTCTAGGTATGGGAGATGGATGGGAAGGCTTTCTAAAGTAGTTCCAAGAGTTCCTAAAAGGGTTTAGGGTTATCAAAGGGTATAGCAAGGGTGAGATTTGAGGTTGTTCGAATCGGGTAAGTCCCTTCTCTTTGTAATTGATGCTTTCATAGTGGAGATCTGTCGCTTTGTGCCGTGGTTTTTTTCGGCAAGGGTTTTCCATGTTAAATCTGTGTGTTCTCTTGTGTGCTTAGTGCCATTGAATTACTATCCTAGATCTAGATCTGTGTGATTCCGCAGGCCAAAAATTCCCAACAAGTGGTATCAAAGCTTGAGTTCGGTTGGGACACAGATCTGAATCTGAGGGATTAGTAATAATGGCGAGCACCAAGTATGAGATTGAGAAGTACTCAGGGAAAAATAATTTTGAGTTATGGAAGATCAAGATGATGAGTTCCTTAATCAAGCAAGGCGAGGATGGTGCTTTTAAGGAGTGGAAATCCATCATAAAAGATGATGATTGGAATACTCTTGATAAGAAGGCTTTACCATCGATCCGCGGGAGCACTTTAAACGGTGGAGCTACAGTAAATGTAGTGGATTCCACCTCTGCACGTGTGTGACATGTTGGGCATGGCCACATGAGCGGGCAGGGCAGGAAGGTTGAGATGTGCGGACAGAGACACAGAGCAGGTGGAGCAGTCACCTGTGAGAAGAATCACACGGCATGATCGCAAGATATCGGCAAGGTACATGAACGACTCCAATATTGCAGGGGATTCATCTTCTATTCAGATGACTCTAGGTGAGCCTGGTGCTGAGAAGTGAAAGGTGACTATGGGCGATGTGATGGATTCGTTGTACCAGACAGACATATAAGAGCGGATGGAGCTTCCAGTGGGCCGGTGAGCGGTTGGATGCAGGTGGATCTTCAGATGGATACAACATAGATACAGCGAGGTTGGTAGCGATGGGTTATGCTCAGAGAGAAGGGATCGGCTTCTCAGAGATATTCGCACCGACGGTATAGCAAGTATCTATCAAATCCGTGATTGGCGCTGGTTAGCCAATGTGATCTTGAGCTATAATGCGAAGCAAAGATAAGAAAAGAGGTTAAAGAGCTACACGATTGAAGATTGAAGACTTGGTGGAGATTGTTAGGAAAAAGTCTTTAATCTGTTTTTTACTGTAACTACGATTGGTCGAGGGTCAGCTACGACTGGTCGAAGGAATAGTTCGACTAGTCGTGGCCTGCACGACTCAAAGTCCAGCGGCATGGGATTTTAGTGTCCGAGCTGCTCGACTGGTCGAAGGGGTCCTACGACCAGTCGAAGACTCGGCTCGACTAGTCGTATGTTACGCAGTTTGTTCCACGATTTTGCGCGAAACTGCGGATTTGTGTCATTTCGCAACTGGGATGCGGAAGGGAAGTTTCCTAAACTATAAATAGGTGTTCCTAGGATTTTTCTAGGTATGGGAGATGGATGGGAAGACTTTCTAAAGTACTTTCAAGGGTTCTTAAAAGGGTTTAGGGTTATCAAAGAGTGTAGCAAGGGTGAGATTCGAGGTTGTTCGAATCAGGTAAGTCCTTTCTCTTTGTAATTGATGTTTTCATAGTGGAGATCTGTCGCTTTGTGCCGTGGTTTTTTTCCGCAAGGGTTTTCCACGTTAAATCTGTGTGTTCTCTTGTGTGCTTGGTGCCATTGAATTGCTATCCTAGATCTAGATCTGTGTGATTCCGCAGGCCAAAAATCCCCAACAGACCTCACCACAGGAGAAAGTGGCCGCCATTGTATATATTATTGAAAGCTGAATCCTTAATAGGGCATACGGTGACATTTATTTGTCTTCCGACCTACTTGTAAGGTCGCAAAGACAAATGAAGAAAAAATAAATAAATATCAGCTTGGTACAAAACTTTCATAAGCTTTAAAAAGTTTTCAACAATGAGCTTTTAATTTACATTTTTTTCTATAGTGTGGTCCACTTGAATTTTAGATCTACTTGGGTTTTCATCTATTGATGGACACCATGAATATGACACACATCTCGGTAGGTGCCACAACTTTTACGGCTGAAATGGTGGAATGCAAACAGTAGATTTGGAAGCTTTGCAAACACGCTACATGTCACCATCTACATTGGGACGACTGCTAGAAATGCATGCCTAAATATTCATGATTTATGATTTATTTATGATGAATTACAAAGATAAATAAAAAAATCTAACCGTCCATTCTTTTCAAACAGTGGTGTAAGTTTTGTGCGGTCCATCTTCGGGGTGGGAGCCACCTTATTCACCGCTTGGATGTCCCACGCACCACATGGTGATGCGTGTGAGAGGGTGAGGTGGCTCACGAAACCTCACGCTGGACAACTTTGATGCAAAAATAATAAGCTAAGCAATACTCAATGTAATCCACAATTCACAAAAATAAATTATTAATTGTTTAATTCAAAAAAATAAAATATATTAGTGGTTTAGGGTTTAGGGTTTAGGTTTATGGTTTAGGGATTAGGTTTAGGGTTTGGGGTTTGGGTTTAGGGTTTAGGGTTTAGGTTTAGTGTTTAGGGTTTAAGTTTAGCTTTAGAGTTTAGAAATGGCTTAGCTCGAATGCACCACAAACAATCCAACCACACTCGAGCCAGCTTGGACACACCACAACAAGCCTAAATGCACCACACGATCCACACCCATCCCGATCGCATCCGACTTGAGCCAGCCCATACACCTATTTTCAACTATACCTGACTCCAATTTCATAAAACCCCCATAAATTAAAAATTAATAAATGAAAAACTATAGAAATTAGTAAATTACCTTGATTAGATATAGTGTTGGGTGGTCGGGTGGGTGTGGTTTGTTTGGATGAGCTGCTGCCTGAGTCGAGTGTTGGGGGGCCTTACACAAAACCTTAAGATCTAGCCTCCCGAAACAAACCAGAATTATAGAATAATAAAGCAATGAAATAAATCAAAGTATAAACCACACCACACAAGAGATTTTTATGTGAAAAACCCTCAAAGAGGTAAAAACCACGGGACCTTGTCCAGATCAACAATCTACTATGAAGTAGAACGTTACAACCTTCTTCACTCACGCAGGAGTGGATAAGCAATGAGAGAATAAAAAAACGGAGAGATCTCATCGATTACGAGGACGTAGAAGCGCTGAGATATAAATTGCACAGTAGATAACCTCCACGAGCATAACCTCCCTTCTATAAGCTTCCTCTCTCTCTTTCTCTCTCTATCTCACACCTTTGATAGCCCTCTTGTGTTTTTCATACCCCTAGAAAAACCCTAGGAACCCCTATTTATAGTTTTAGGAAACTCATTTCCGCATCCCAGTTGCGAAAGGACTTAGATTTCCACAATCCGCAAAATCGGGCGAAGTGAAGGGAAATGCGTCAAAATGACCGCGAAGTGAAGGGAAATGACAGCGAAGTGAAGGGAAGGAAAATGACCGCGAAGTGAAGGGAAATGACCGCGAAGTGCGTCGAAATGAATCGAAATGACCGCGAAGTGAAGGGAAATGATCGCGAAGTGCGTCGAAATGAAGGGAAATGACTGCGAAATGAAGGGAAATTACCGCGAAGTGCGTCGAAATGAAGGGAAATGACCGCGAAGTGCGTCGAAATGACCGCGAAGTGAAGGGAAATGATCGCGAAGTGAAGGGAAATGACCGCGAAGTGCGTCGAAATGAAGAAAAATGACTGCGAAATGCGTCGAAATGACCGTGAAATGCCTCGAAATGACCGTGAATCAACACGGAATAGGCGAGAATGACCGTGAAATGCATGAAATGACCGTTAAGTGAAGCGAATTGACCATGAAATGCATGGAAATGACCATGAAGTAAATGAAATGAATGAAATTGACCACGAACTTATTGAAATTCACCGCAAAGTGAATGAAATGGATTTTCGACCATCGACCCGATGGAATCTTAAAAATAACTATGTTAGTTGGCTAAAGTAGCTTCTCCTACCCCAAAATCATATAGGGTACATCAAGTAACTAATTTTGGTTTAGAAGATATTCTTGTTAAATGAATAAAGAAAGAAATGAAAAAAAGAGAGAATTTTTTTTTATATGCTTATATATACATATTTATACAAATATGTATTTGAGAAAATTGCAGGTAGAATAAAGTTCTCCATGTAAAAAATAAAATAAAAAATAAAAAATAAAAAATTTCATAGATTGGCACAGAATATAGTTATAGCTACGGTTATAATCCGTAGCTAAAGATACAATACCTTTTTCAATTAATCGAAAGACATTCGATTAATCAAAAATTGCGGGATTTTTGAGGCAAACTCACTGGACAGTTTTGGACCTTTTTCAATTAATCAAAAGAACTTTGATATATCGAAGTGCATTGTTGTTGGACTATAGATACGGCTATAGCTACGGTTATAATCCGTAGCTAAAGGTAGCCCCAGCTCTCACATATTGAAAAGCGGAAAAGCAGGGGCATTTTCGACCTGAGAAATGTGGTCGTACAGCTAGGGAGTATTCTTGGGAGGTGAAAAGCCAGTGGGCTTCAAAAGGTTGATGGGCCATATATTGGTCGTACAGTTGGAAATTTCTCCATGTTTGTTTGCTACTCGCTACCCTACGATACATTAATACATCGTAGTGTATTGCTATAGGTTCCGTTGGGACTTTAGAGTTTGGATTCGAAGTCATATTTCAATGATCCATACCATTTATATGATGGACATCACCTAGTATACATGGTATTAATCGCATAAGAACTGCTATTTGGAATATCAGAGACCTTTGATCATTTGACTTTTTCCTTAGAAACCGGACGGTCTACTTAATCTTGAAATATTTGAATATTTTTAATTATTAAATATATATTTTTTGGTATGTCTCTCATCCACGACATATCCCATCATACAAACGGTATGGATCAACAAAAAGAACCCTTATCCAACGGCTACAGTACAGACGTGTATCCCATTGCAAAACTTTCGGGAGGTATTCTAGCAGACCTCCAAAGTCCAAGAGTTATTTCCAAAGAGAACCGAGAAGGCCAAAGGCCACTCGTCCACGCGTACGGCGTACCTGCCAGCATGGCACATGCGTGCGAGAACCAGAAACGGATTGGCTACTCCCCCTGCCACCAGCCATTGGATGGTGGTCGGTGCTCTGTGGGCTCCACCATGATGTATGTGTTTTATCCATGCCATCCATATATTTTTATAGATCATTTTATGATATGAAAGAAAAAAATGAGGTATATTTCAATCTCAAGTGGACCACTTTACACGAAACAATGTTGAATGAATGTTGACCATTAAAAATGTTTGTAGGGGCCATAAAAGTTTTGGATCAAGCTTATATTTATTTTTTTCCCTTCATCTGGGTATTTATGACCGAATCAACAAATTGGATGTCAAATAAAAAGTACAGTGAGCCTTAGGAGGATTTTAATAGTGGATATCCAATCATTATTTATATCCCTAAATTTTTTTGTATAAATCACTAAAATGATCTGTAAAAATGGATGAACGAAATGAATGAAATACATACATCATGGTGGGCCCACAGAGCACCAACCACTAGCCACGGGGCTGGTGTCAGGGGGAGTAGCCAATCCGTCTCCGCGAGAACCAGGGCAGTTGGGGCGCAGATTGGATATTGACAAGGTCAGTAGCCAAATCGCTACTAAAGTGACGTCACCAAGCTCTGTGGACCCCACCATGATGCATGTGTTGTATCCACACCGTCCAACCATTTTTAGAGATCGTTTTATGGCATTACAAAGAGAATGAGATAGATCTAAAGTTCAAGTGGACCCACCATAGAAAATAGTGGGGACAGTGACATCCACCATTCAAAACTTCTCAGCAGCCACAGTAGTTTCCGATGAAGTTGATATTTTTGTTTTCACTTCATCTATCTCTATGTTAACTTATGAATAGGATGGATCTCAAAAATACATCACTGTAAGCCCTATAAATGTTTCAACGGTGAGTGTGACGGCTCCCACGGTTTTCTGTGGTGGGTCCACTTGAAATTTAGATCTATCTTGATCTCTTTATAATGTCATTGTAACACCCCATTTTTTTTAACGGTGGGTTCCACCATATCCTTTGGTGTAGCCCACTTGAACCTTGGATCAGCCTCATTTTTGGGCTAATGCCCTAACTTGATCTAGAAAAATAAATGGACGGAGTGAATTTTTCATAAACATCGTGAGTGGGGCCCACCGTGTTTTTTTTTTAAAAAAAATAACAAAACAAAAGTGACATGCTTGTGCACGTCACCTAAAACCAATCCGCTTCCTCTCCACGACTCTCTCTCTCTCTCTCTCTCTCTCTCTCTGAGATGGGAATGCAGCTACTGGCACTAGCCAAACTCAAGCTACGGGGATCGGCGGCCCATGGGCCAAGGCTCATACTCAGTTCAATATTAGGGCTCTTCATCATCAAGATCCCTTTGGGTTCGACCATCTCCAGATCTTATGTCGACGTGACATCATCCTCCACGCTTTTCTTTTTCTTCTTCCGACTGATTTAGATTATCTTCCGAGGCCATGATCTCAGCAATGGCTGTAGGTGGGAGAGATTGATGAGGCTTGTCCGTGAGAGGGCCACCCACGAAAATCGACGGTCCAAATATCAAGTAGGCGATCTTCCCGATTGAAAAGACTACATTAGTGTATATATTTGATTACATTGATTATTTATTTTGTATTGTTGATTTAAATGATTTGATTTTGATTTTAAGTGATGTAGAATGCATTTATTTGATTTCTGATATGTGAAATAAATTCATTTGATCACTGTTAACTGCTTTAAATTGTATTTAAATTATGGGTGCTCTGCCCTAAAAGGATCATTACATTATATTTGTTACGGGTGCTTTGCCCAGGGTGATCAGCACGGTACGGGTGCTCTGCCCAGGGTCATACCCGAAAGGATCGTCACGGATGCTCTGCCCTGGGCAATTCCCTAAAAGGATCAACACATACGGGTGCTCTGCCCTGAGTATTTATCCTAAGAGTTTATTTACCAGGTGCTCTGTCGATAGTCATTCCCTAAAAGGATCAACACTAGTGCTTTGCCGAGGGTCATTCCCTAAAAGGATCAACACATACAGGTGCTCTGCCTTGGATTGAACCAAAAATGATTTTAGATAATGGCATTGTCTTATTTTGTTATTATGAAAAATAAATTATTATTGTTGTCATGTATAATGACGATTCAATACTCGTAATTAATCATATTTGTATTATTGAATTTTATTTATGTTAATGTAAAATTTTCAATTTTGGAAAAGATGTGACCCTACGAGTTGTCGCGCTCACACCCATATAGACTGTTTTGCAGGGTTTGTATATGAAGAACCGGTTGGACAAGATTGAAGACTTTTATATTTTTATATTTTTTTATTCAGAAATTAATTAAAATTCAACGTATGTTGTTATTATTATTTTTTTTGTCAATGTAATTAAAGATTTAAGGATTGATTAGTGGACAATATTTAATGACAATGATTAGTATCATTTTAGTTGCTCTGATTGCCTTGAAAATGTATAAAATAATGTGAGTTGTGATATATATTTATTTAAATACAACTCACCGTCCTGAAATTCGGATTCGGGCCTGGCTAACTCAGGTTCTGAATTTCGCGGCGTGACCGCCGTAAAACAATCTCTACAAATGGTTGGACGGTATGGATATAACACATGCATCATGGTGGGGTTGAGCTTGGTGACGTCACTACAGTAGTGATTTGGCTACTGACCTTGTCAGTATCCAATCCGCCCCCAGTTGGTTTTTTCGGTGGGCACACGCTCGTACGCTGAATGTATATCGTCTCAGGGGAACCAGCGATGTGGGTGAGACCATCAAAGTAGGGCCCACCTTGTTGTCTGAGTTGTATATCCGCGCCGTCCATCTGTTTTTTCAGATTATTTAAGGCTATTTTTTCAAAAATAAAGCAGATTAAATTTACGTATGAACTACACCACAGGAAACAGTGGTCATTGAACACTCGCCATTAAAAACGTTCTAAGGTTTACCGTAACTTTTATTGACCATCCAACCTGTTGATAAAATCAATCACACATAAATGAATGAATGGAAAAAATAAATATCAGCTTTATCCAAAAATCTTATGTCCCACAGTGGGTTCTTAATGGTCAATAACCACTGTTTCATGTGGTGTGGTCCATTTGAAATTTGTATCTACTTCATTTTTTGGGACCATGGCCTAAAATAAATTGAAAAAACAGATGGACAGCGTGGATATATAAATTCATACATGGAGGTAGGCCTACGGTCAGGGTCCCACCCACATAGCCGGTTCAGGTGCAGCGAAGTTGCGCTCGGTTTTTTCGATTGTAATCCATGTGGCCCACCTTATGAGTGGGCTAGCCTAATTGTACAGCCAGGACACAGAGAGTGTGGACCATCTGAGTTTTCGTAAAGGTATCACCCTAACATTTCCACTGCACATGCGGCATACTTTTAGATCAGTGGGAGATATTTAATCCGGTGGCCCACCATGAAGGTGTCTAGCTCAAAACCCTAAGAGATCATCCTATCCTAACCGTCCATCATATAGCAGCCGTGATGGTTAAGATTCTCAAATCCCCGTGACGTTTGGAATAGAGCATGTCCATGTGGTGGGCCACCAGATCGAGCCGTTCCGATGCTGAATGATCACATGCACTGGAACGTATGGTCATTAGTCACTGATTTATAGCTTGGGTCGGGAACGTTACAGGGGACAATGTGGGGTCATTTGGGAGTGGGACACTCACCATAAAAACTTCCAAAGAAAATGTGGGATCCACCATGCTGTGTATATGTTTTCCAACCTGTTTATCTTGCGAAACCCACTAGAATGAAGCCATGAACCCAAAATCAGACCACTGAAAAGATCAGGTGGGGCCACAACACGTGAATACATAGGTTTTAGTTATTATTCTATACTTATTTTTACTGTGTATCCTATTATCGCAAATTATAGATTTACGAATTCTGTAAAATAACAACGAAACAATAAGCTGAAGCATGTGTGATTATGCTGTTCTTAAAGCGTTATTCACCCTCAAACTGATTGAGAATACACTCTGATCCATAGCCCAAGTGATAGACTGAGTGAAAGATACCTCGTTTCAACACTAAGGTCTTGGCATGATCCCTAGTGGGGAGACTAACAGTGAAGTGTGAACCGACAATGGGGTGTACTAACAAGCTAACATTAAAATTTCAAAAAAAAAAAAAAAAAAAAACTGATTGAAAATACTAATAAGTTGCGGACGAATGAAACTATGTATATGTAAATTTCTTTTTGACAGATAAATGAAATAAAATCTCAGATTACATAGAAAAGTAAAAATATTGTTGCTGGTTTAGACCATCGCTTCGTGTTGTTGGTGATGGTCCAATGAACCACCCAAGCATTATTTATGGGTTGATGACCATTTTTTTGCCTAAGGTCATAACTCAATATGATCGTTTTATGGTTGTTAGTGAAAAACTAGCTATTATTGATTGTTTTTTACTATTATACATGTGGGATAACCAATTGATACATACTAGTCGTTTAAATTTCCTAGCCAGCCGTTTTATGACCATTGGACTAACTACATGTAGCGGTTTCTGTATGGTCTAGTTTAATGTTGCATGTGCAGTTAAACCTCTCTTCAACATACAGTTTTTAAGACGTGACTGTGCCCGAGCCTGCCCGCGTGCCCTGACACAAGTCTCGGTACTCCACATATCAACCACGCAAATAATAAGTTACTCCACACTCCATATATAAACACACTATTTTCTTCTCTCCTTTTTAACATAGGACTATTCCCAAATCACAAAAAAAACCCAAGTTTTTAAAACAAACTTTTTAATACTCTTATTTTTTATTTAAAATATATTTTAATCAATATTTTTCACAACATGTCCCACCTAAGTTGGGATCGGGATGATATTTAATATATATGGTGAACCTGGAGAGCCTCACCAGATGCGCGGTTTGGATCTAAATAAACATCATGAGTGGACCCCACCCAGCTCTAACTTATGAATTATGTTAATCACTCCTAGAGCTGGGCATCGGACCGAGTCGGATCGGATTGGGTCCCACCCGATCCTACCCGAAATCTGAATGAGTTAATCCGAACCCGATCAGATCCAGGGTTCGAGTTCGGGACACCTGAATCGAACAGATCTGCTGTACAACTTTCCTCACCCGAACCGATTCCGACTCGGGCAGAAAAACCGAGTTGGATCGGGTTAGATAGGATTCGAATAGGTTAGATTTGTGGTCAAACTATGATGTATGTGTTATATCTAAACCGTCTATCCATTTGTAAAGTTCGTCTTAAGGCTTGAGCCAAAAAATAAGACAGATATAAAGATCAGTTGGCCCACACTACAAAAAACAGTGGGGGATTGAACATTTACCATTGAAATCCTTTTAGAGATCATGGAAGTTTCAGAGTAATATGAAATTTGTTTTTCCTCTTCATCCATATATTTTTAACCTTAATAACAGATTAGATGGAAAATAAACGTTATGGTGAGCCCTACGAATTTTTTAATGGTGAAAATCATTATTCTCGCTGTTCTTTGTGATGTGGTCCAGTTGATCGTTGGATATGATTTTATATATATATATATATATATATATATATATATATATATATATATATATATATATATATATATATATATAATGCTCCAAATGATCTCCAAATATGGATGAACGTTGTGGATATAATAAATACATAATGTGGGGTCCATGTAACTTTGATTTCATTTGAGCCGTTCGTACCGTTCGTACAATTCGGAGCTCGAGGCCTGCCTCTACTCCTCTTTGCACGACATGTCTTAACGTGTTGGGCAAGAAATGCCTAGGGGTTACAACTATATATACTAATGATGCTGACGGTGAGTCGGTGACGGGTTGAGTTGGCATGCGTCACCAAGTTCCGTGGGCTCCACTAGGATAAATGTGTTATAATCCACACAGTTCATCCATTTGTAGATATCATTTTAAAAAATGAATCAAAGAACAAGGTAAATAAAAGTTTGTAGTGGACCACACTAAAGAAAACAACTGGGAACCGTTGAAACCATCCTAAGGCCCACCATAATGTTTATTTGAAATACAACCTGCTCAAAAGTTAAAAAAGACATGAAATAAGAGAAAACACAAATATAAGCTTGATGTAAAACTTTCGTGGCCTTTAAATATTTTCAATGGTGGGCGTCACTGTCCCACTTTTTTCTGTTCTGGGGTCCACTGGAGCTTTGGATTTAACTCGTTCTTTGGGTATTGCCCTAAGATGATCTCTCCACATGGATGGAAGGTGTGGATATAAAACATACATTATGGTGGGGCCCACGAAATTTGTTGACGTAACTTCACTATTTAGCAGCAAGTCTCGCTACTCAACCTGTCACTGTCTGTCTCACAAACGTGTTGTGCACGCAAGTGTTGCGTGGTTTACATATACCTATTTGAGTAAACTCTGGTGGGGCCACCATGAATGCATGTGGTTTATCCATGCCGTCCATTTAATTTTTCAGATCATTTTAGTCGTTGAACTCAAAATTGATGCATATCCAAAGCTCAAGTGGACCATACCATAGGAAAAAGTAGAAGCATTGATTTTCACCGTTAAATCACACCGGATCGAATCGGATTGGTCCGGGTCGGATCCGAATGGATCGGATTTCGGGTCGATTCGGTCAGATTTACCACTCACCCGATTCTGATCCGAATAACGTTCGGATCTGCTTGCTTCTACCCGATCCTACCCGATCCAAGCCATCGGTTCTGTTCGAATCGGGGTGGATCGGGTCGAATCGGGTCGGATCCGCCGGATCGGGTCCATCTTGCACACCTCTAATCACTCCCTTTGATCCATGGACGAATGTAATGTATGCGTTGGAGATTTTAAAGGTCCATCACTTGGCCAATCCATCGTATGGGAGGTTATACGGACCGTTCATTTGATGGGTCCTGTGGTGGATGGGCGACAATACAATTATATCCCTGTCCATTTGATTACTCCAACGAATTATTGGAACAAGAAATGGCCAGCCATAAATGTTCAACGGTGAAATCATTCAGCTAGGGATGCCTGCATCGCCTCTGACTTTTGTATATTTGGTCATCAGCTGTGGGGCCCACCAGATGGACGTTAATCGTCGAAGCATCTAGCGCCTGTGGTCTCGTCGAGGAAACGGATTGGCTACTCCCCCTGCCACTAGCCCGGTGGCTGGTGATCGGTGCTCAGTGGGCCCCACCATTATGTATGTGTTTCATCCATGCCGTTCATCCATTTTTACGGATCATTTTAGGGCTTTAACTCAAGAATGAGAGGGATATAAATCTCAGGTGGACCACACCACAGGAAAACAGTAGCGATTGGATATCCACCATTAAAATCCTCCTAAGGCACACTGTACTGTTTATTTGACTTCCAATATGTTGATTAGGTCATACAGACCCAGATGAAGGGAAAAAACAATGATCAGCTTGATCCAAAACTTTTATGGTCCCAAAAAAGTTTTTAACGGTCGACGTTCATTCAACATTGTTTCCTGTAATGTGGTCCACTTGAGATTCGGATATATCTTATTTTTTATTTTATTCCATAAAATTATTTATAAAAATAGATGGACGGAATGGATGAAACACATACATCATGGTGGGGCCCACAGAACACCGACCATCAGCCATTGGCTGGTGGCAGGGGGAGTAGCCAATCCGTTTCGTTTGTGTGTTAGCACATGGGATGGCGTGCAAGCGGGGTCCCTTGCAGTGCGTGTGGGCGTAACAAGCCCTAAACAGGAGTTATTTGATACTCTGGCTGTGTACCAAGCTTGATACGCAGGAAGTCAAAAATTATACATATGGCATAAAGTAACTCAAATGAACTGATCAAACTGTAGAACTCTCATAGTCAACCAAGCGTAAACTTTGGGTCATGATACATCTAAACTGGGACCCATTATAATTTGGACAAATTTAGCTGGAATTACGTGCAATCCAAGTGTGCAATTTCTAGGGAATTTCTAAGTGCAGGAGTATCATCATTCACACTTTACCAGAGTATTAAGGTTTTTCTTGAAATCAAGACCTCTAATTGAAATGTCCCTGCTCGTGCACATGTGTGCAAGGTTCCACGATGCAGTGTATACGACGCCAAAGGACCAGTCTAATTTTTGGACCAAGGCATATACTTGGTGGGTGCCCACCATTGAATGGTTCAGATCTAACCTTTGCCTACAGGTGCTGATCTAATAATAAGATGGGTCGTACCATAGACAATGATGGAAAGCCACCTGAAATATCCAAAATCAGTTTAGGTCCACTAGAGGTATATCCCAACAAGATAAGCTAATATAATTATTAGGTGGGCCACACCACAGATGATATAAAAACATAAAACCTATAAACTTACACTATTTGACCCACTCAATGATTGTTCCATTAATATTTAAGTCTATTATTTTATCATAATCATAAAGTAAGAGATATTTTTGTTCTTTAGGATATTATTGGGTAGATTTAGCTAATCTATTATTTTATTATAAATATTTTCTATGAAATCTTCCTAAATAATATCCAGAATGAAAACACTCATAATCTGAAAATATTCTAAGAAATTTCCAAACAAAAAAAATTACCTATAATTAAATTTGTCTCTATGGACCCATCCAAGAGGAATATTGTATCTAACAAATGGACCAAATTAATGAACGGTCCAAGTTAAATCTCTTATAAATGTTTTTAAAAAGTTATAATTAGGTTTAAGAATTGATATCTGGACTGTCTTTTTTTAATATTCATACCCCACTTTTGAATTTGATATAAATTAATAAAAGTGAAAAAATGGGTGTATATGTAAAAAAAATAAAATAGAATTTATTAGATTCCACCTTCATCAAGGTATTATAAACCATTCATCTAGCGATTGAAGGATGGGCAATGCCCCAATTTCTCCCCCATCAGATGATCCTATAGATTCCATTAGTGGCTTGAAAATGAAAAATCAGTAATAGTGGTCCACATTTGATTTGGATATTATTGGATATCGTATAAGCTTCTTGGAGAAACGGGGAGTCTTGTATTTCCCATTGGGATATGGCCCACTATATAAGCTGCTTTGATCACTAGAGGTGGCTGCTGAATTTAGAGATTGTGTGCTGAGCAAATTGCTCCATCCAACATTTGAGAGGTAATTCACAAGATTGTAGCCACTCATCACATAGATCCTGGCCCAAAAAACTAGTTGGTTTTGTCATAATGTGGGCTACCGTTTATTTTTCTTGTGCATCTGTAGCCTATCTAATGAGCAGACTGGTATGATTTTTGAGTATTGTAGTCTGAATTTTAACGTTTGAATGACTCCATTGTTTTATTACACATTATATATGCCAAATAACTGCCAAAGCACTGAACTAGTCATTAAAATGGCTATAATGAAAAATGTATACAATTGAAATTTCAGCCGTTGGTACACTTCCAACAGGTAAAAATCATTTTTAGTGGCACTCAAACATCTCTCTTTTAAGGATTTGATATCAGTAAGGAGCTAGTGCAAGTGGGATCTAAGAGGAAATTTAGAAAATTGTATAATGAATATGTTTTACCTCAAATTATGCTAACCAAGTCATGGGACTCACTACTGCTGAGCCATAGTCCCAAAATTACATTGATCTCTGATTTGTGAACAATTGCCTGTTAAAATAGGGCTAGTTTATTTTATGGAGGTGTTTGATCTTTCAAACGCTCTTGTAAATACCTGAAAATGAATAATGATTATTTACATTTGAAATTACAGCATCTCTGGACATTGACAAGTACATATTCCATCTCTAAACCTAAGACAAAAAAAGCGAATAAATAATGGAGCCCACTGTGATCTATGTGACTAATCCACGCCGCCCTTCCCTTCCTCGGGCTCATTTTAGGGTATGAGCCAAAAAATGAGGCAAATCCAAAGCTTAAGTGTACCACACCACAACAAACAGTGGGATTTGAACGCCTATTATTGAAAACTTCTTGGGGGGGGGGGGGGGGAGCGCAAATATTTGGATGAAGTTGATATTTGTGTTTTCCCTTTATCCATGATTTTGTATCCTTCTAAACAAGTTAGACGATAAACAAACCTCAATGGTGGCCCTAGGAAGGAAATAACTTTTAATGGTAGATCTCATTAGGATCATTTTTTTACGTGGTGTGGTCCATTGAAATTTCAGCCATAGGTTGTTTCCAATTTGTAAAATTCCATTTCAGTGGCACTCAAACATCTCTCTATAAAAGGTCGGGAGGTCAATAAGGGTGTGTTTGGATTGTAAGTTACTTTAAATAAGTTATTTAAGGCAATGGTAACTTATCTTAGTTTGTACTTAACAAATATATATATATATATATATATATATATATATATATATATATATATATATATATATATATATATGGTTGGTAAACAACATATTTATTAGCAAAAAAGGAGAAAAGCATGTTTAATTTCCAACATTGTAAAGAATTTATCCCTCAAGTCTATTTGGCCCCCCTCACATCCATCATCTATCATGTGGAGCCAACCTTTGATGTAGACCGTTCATTTGTGTGGGCTCCACCTTTGATGTGGGCCATCCATCATGCAGGGTCTACATTGAATGTGGGTAATTCATCATTAGGGGTAGATCTTTAATGTGCACCATCCATTGTGTAAGGCCCACCCTTGATGTCGGCCATCCATCATGTAGGGCTCACCATTAATTTTATTGTCCATCATATGGGGCCCACCTTCAATATCCATTGCCCATTTTGGAGCTTACCTTTGATGTGGACCGTCCGTCATATGGGCCCCACCTCTGATGTGAGCCACTCATCATAGGGTCGACCTTTGATGTGGATTGTCCATCATGTGGGGCCCACCTTTATGTGGATCATCCATCATATGGGGCTCACCATTATTGATTGCCCATCATTTAGAGCCCACCTTTAATGTGGGTTGTCCATCATGCAGAGCTCATCTTGGATGTGGGTCATTCATCATTAGGTGATGAACTTTAATATAAACCATTGATTATATGGACTCACGTTAATAAGGGTAATCCATCATGTGGGGCTCACCTTTGATGTGGATCGTCCATTGTGTGGGTCCCACCTTCAATGTGGACCATCCATCATGTGGGGCTTCCTTAGATATATGAATCATCGATGAGGGGGAGAGAGAGAGAGAGAGAGAGAGAGAGAAGTTAAAAGTTAAAAAAACTATAAGAAATAAGAAGAAGAAATTATAGGGGTAAGTTGCTTTGAACGTATAAGTTGTTTTTACAATCATATTTACTAAACTAACTTAAGTGGAAAAAGTAGCTTAATATTAAGTTAAAAAGTAACTTTTTTAATGGTTCCAAAACTTTTTTAATGGTTCCAAACAAATCTTAAGGAACTCATGCAGGAGGGATCTAAGAAAGCTCGAGTCATTTTGATGTAGAACGTCTCACGGATACATTTCTAGCATGGTTGGACCAAAAGAAGGTGGACCATAAATTGATCATAACTTTTGATCCGTGTATCGTCACGGTGCACCGGACTGAGTATCATGAACCGAAGCAGCACAAGAACTCGAGGACGAGTTCTTTTTAAGTGGAGGGGAGTGATGTAGAGTGGGTCGCGGACACTTTCATGTCCAAGATGGACCAGAGAAGGCCCAATTAGAGGCAGAAGTCATCAAGACTGTCAGAACATTAAAACAGGCATATCTCACAAACTGGAAGGAGTTGCTCAATGTACCATTTATGATTTTAGGGTAGGACAAGCTACTTTATCCAACCAACCTGGCATAACTAGGTTACCCACGCCAAATTTGTGAGATTCCATCATATCGACGGCCAAATTCCATGTTTAGTTCTGTTTTTACTATAAGTAGTAAGTTTTAATTTCATTATAACTCTTCATTCGTTGGGCTTTAGGAGCTCTGTCCAACATGAAAAGTACTTAGAATAATTAGGAGAATAACGTGGTTAAGCCACATAGGACACTTACTATAAAAAGTAAATTTACTATTTATAGTAAGTTACGAATTTCTAGGAGTTTTAGTTATAGTTTGTTTCTGATTTCTCTCTCATTGCTTGGTATCCCTATTTAAAGGGTTGTGAACTCGTTTATTTCATTAATCAATCAATTTAAAATTTATTAGAATTTATTTCTATTTTCTTGTTTTCTTTCCTCGTGGATTCGAGAAGTCTCTGTGAGGAGTCCAGAGAAGTTCTGTGGATTCGGAATAGTTATCCTCTTGAGGAAGACGGTGCTCGACCTCATCACGTTCATCCCTGCGTCACATTTTCCTAGAGGAGGATTGTGTCTCTATTGGCTATTATTGTTGGAGACAGTCTAGTAATCCTTTGATGTGGAATTATTTAATAATCTGATTATATTTTAATCCTTAGTACGCAAACATTTAAAATTTGTACAATAAAGATTTTCTTCCTCAAATTATACCAACCAAGTCATGGAACTCATAGTTATTGAGTAGTCCCAAATTTATCTTCATCTCCAATTCATGAACTGGTGTGTGTGTGTGTGTGTGTGTGTGTGTGTGTGTGTGTGTGTGTGTGTTGTGTGGTATAACTTTAACCATCAAATGCATGTTTGCTTGAAAAATAAAACCACAAATGCATGTTCACTCAACTAATCAAATAAGTATAATTTTTTATCATGCTACGTTTAAGCTAGGATTTGTGATTTAAAGAGTTTAATTTGAAATACATACATATATTTCAAATATGTAATTTCTAAATGATTTATAAGTGCTTGCATGTCATCTATCACACTTTCCTAAGAGTGTCAAGGTTTTTTATTCACTTTGATATCAAGGTCTGCTAAGCCCAGACGGATGTGGGGCTTGATTGTTCGAGCAATTCAAATCGTTGATAAGTTTGGCTATAGGAAAAAATAGAGGCATCTACAAGAGCTTTTGATTTGTGAACCATAACTAGATAACTAAGAAGAGAAGTACAACAATGGTCCACACTCATATGAGAAAATGACAAAATTAGTTTTTTTTTTTTTAGCTTTATAACATATCTTTCATATATTTATATATTTAAATAAATGTATCATAATGTATCTACTCAGAATCTATGGACACATCTACAACATTAAATTGGAAAACAAACTAAAATAATAATATTATTTTTCTTTATAAGTCATTCTTTAATCTTAGTGTTTTTCTTCTTTTGATGGTATGAATTCTTATAGAAGAAGTGGACCTCTTTCTTAATATATTTTTTCTTTTTTATTAATATTCTTCTTAAACAAACTAAGAAATCAGCTCATTTAACATCAATTTCTCATTTTATGTGTTATAGTTAGTTTAGAATAAAACAAATTACAGAGGAAAAGTTCAAATAATAATAATGAGAGTTCGTCTTCTATCTTTAGGGTTAATGCTTGAACTTTCAAGATCCCATTTGATATCTCAATGATGTACTTACAGATATTTTCAAGGTTGTTATAGGATGTCTTAGTCATTTTGTATAGAAGTGAACTCGTCTCTTCTTTATTAAAATTTCTAAATCAATACCTATTTCGATAAACAATTCCCTAGTTGTTAGTGTTAAGTATGACACATTTCATTATTTTATAATTTGGATGCTTCATAATTTTGAAATACATTTTATTAGACTCGGCCCAAACCCTGTAATATAAGATCTCTTATTTCTAGCTGAAATCAAATTGTTTTGAAGGTTTCTCCTCTTCGAAGGTAAGGTTTAAGTCTATGCAACTTAAGATAATTCAACGAAATTTTTTCGTTATGGATAATTAATTTCAGTTAAAGACTATATGACATTATACTGAGTTAGCATATTGAAAAAATTTATAGTTGAATGTACAAAACGAAAACACCCATACAAGTTATAAACATGTCCCATCTAAGCAATGCACGAATAGAAACTGAATATCATGGCACTGCATTGTCATTCAATTAATTGGAGCTTTTAATCATATTATTCATAATGATGACATGCTTGCTTTATCAATTATGGCAAGAGCTAACTCATCATCATGACACTCCTTTAAGTGGCTGTCATGTTAAATAATTGATTCTATTCAACATGAAACTAATTAATGTTGATTATATAAATCTAAGACACCTAAAACTTATAGGTGAGATAAATCTCTTCAACTTTTATTACCTGCACCGATCATTCCACACCTCTCTCATCATGCTAAACAATGATTTATCGTTATCATGATCATCATTCACTATAAACACAATTGCAACCTCATGCAATCTTGATTTCATCTTAAGAACTACCGAATTTCACACACATGAGTCTATAATAGATTATTTTTCTGATTGAGGCGATTTTAGTAGCTAACACAACTAAATCTAACCTTTGAATCTTATACTTAAGAATCAGTCTATGGTCCTACCCTTAATGGACCACCGTGGAGGAAGTCTGGTTTTGACCAATATTGATCATTGTTGGGTGGAAACACTTTATTTAAGCCATATGACTGGTTTTATCTCTTTCTCTTACTAATACCAATGACTAACATCATCCTTTGAGGCATGGGTAAGAACATAAACTTGGGCCTAATTAAGATTGATTTTATGATGTTCAACTGAAGCATTTAGGTCATTTATAAGGTGAAATACACTATGAATTATAAGTTGCTTAATTCTCATACACAGCATCATATGCACAAGAGAAGAATCAATAATTTGACTTGTATATTCTTAGTGGGCCTACTCAATGAATAGCCCAGATCTGACCTATTTAGCCCACAAATGAATGATCCAAATCTGATCTATAGGATCTATTAATGGATTGTTCAAACTTGGCTATTAAGTTCTATAAATGGATGGTCTAGATTTGGCCTTCTAGATGCCCATTATATGAACAATTTAGATCTTATCATTTTGTTGTACAAAAATCAAGAGATAAGCATGCTGGGTCTATCCATTAGTCATCAATGAGATGGGTGATAAATATTTTATGATGATCATATCTCTTGATTATCTAATTCAAGAAACTCATTTAGCGTGGACTATACATGATAGGTACAGGCCAAAAAACGGGTCGTAGGGCCATAAGAAATAAGACCTAACACTAGCTCATAGGCCCAGATGGGTAAAAGCCAGGCCCAAGGCTAAAGAATGAGCTTAAAAGATAAGCAAGTTGTCATTATTTATGGGGTGTTTATCGGGTAAACATTAATGGGCTCGGCGGATGAGTCTGCTTTCCATGTGGGAGGTGGAAACTCATATAAAGCCCCAAAAAAGGAGGTTGAGATTTTTATTTTTTTATTTTTTTAAAAAAAAGCCTAACAAATAGGCCCAATTCAAATAATTACAAACCATGAAAATCAAGCCTAAATTCTTAAAGCCAACTCCCAACCTCTAAAGTTCATACCAAAATTAAAATGAGGCCTATATGGGAACCATTTTGTCTTTAACATCGATGCTGGTTGTGGGAAATAACCATGAATGTTGCAGCATGGAGGTTGGCCATCTTTGGTTGCTACCGGGACTTTATCTATCCAATTGTCTTCATTTAAGGGAGATGACTCTAGCCCCTATTGTGATAGAAAAGGGAAGACATGTTCTCAAACAACAATGGTTTATGGCACACAGCTGCCCCAAGCCCATCATGGTCGGATTGTCGATGGCCATGGCAAGGCTGGCAAGGGCAACACTAGTGACTCCTATACTACAATCCCAAAGACGTCGTGGACAACCTTCCTTAAAACCTAGCCCTTAATCTCATCACACTGCCCTCTCTTTCCCTTTACAAAACCTTCTCCACGTGTTAAAATCGATTACCAATAATTGTAGGGGTCTATCCCCTTTAATATTTTGTTTATATAATATGATTTGAAAGTCGTCAACAACGAAGTTAATGTATCACAACATCGATGATAATTGTGACAATTTATGAGTTTCTAATATAAATGCGTGGGACCTCGAGCAATGGTGGACCGAATTAATAGATCCCATATATTGTGAGCAATATATGGAATATATTCCGTCGATCTAAATGCCTGGTTAAGACATATCTTCAACATTAATAATTTCAAATATAGTGGGTATCCATTGGAAAGTTTTAAACAAATATATTTTTATAAAATATTTAAAAATAGTTTTAATTTTTAATTAATTATTATGGCCCAAGTGGAATAATATAATACTTCTTTTATACAAGTCTTACATGACTAGTCGTTCAAATTGATCAAATCTACTGACTATTGGATATTGTATTGAGCATACTAGTGGGCCTCATAGAAGTTGTGATCGTTTGGATATGTAAAGAGATGTGTGCTTAGATTTTGTTATATATCCAGAGTTCTGCATATAGACATGAGTTTGTGGGTTTCTAATGTAAGTGCGTGTGATCTCGAGCAATAGTAAACCAAATTAATAGATCCCATATATCGTGACCAATACATGGAATACATTCCGTCGATCTAAATGCTCAGTGAAAACATATCTTCAACATTAATGATTTCAAAATATAGTGGGTATCTATTGAAAAGTTTCAAACAAATATGCTTTTATAAATGTTAAAAAATAGTTTTAAGTTATAAATTAATTATTATGGCCCAAGTGGAAGAATATAATACTTCTTTTATACGAGTCTTATATGACTAGCGGTTCAGATTGATCAAATCTATTAACCATTGGATATTTGTATTGAGCATACTAGTAGTCCTCATAGAAATTGTGATTGATTTAGATATGTAAAGAGATGTGTGCTCATACTCTGTTATGTATCCAGAGTACTGTATATAAACGTAGATTAAAACATATTTTAGTGAACACATTGTAACGTCCTAAATTTTCGCTATTTTGGATTTTTTTTTTAAACCCTTGAAAATTTTATATAATTAACTTATGTTGTCACTTACTGACCATTAACACTCAATGTTAGCCTATACATGAGTGGTACCAGTAAAGAACTGCACAAATTTTGTTAATCAACTGTAGAAAGCTAACAAATCAGCCTGATCACTAAGCATTGAGTTAGTATCGTAATTTACTTACATATGGCCCAAATCTATCAAACTATCACTGAATAATCAAGACGACCACAACTAAATTAAATAACTACCTAAAGTAGAGATAACTAGGGGTCAGATCTTAATTAACAAACTAAAGTGACCCAATTATCCATTTAGCCCACGAACCAATGGTTTAGAGTGATTATGACCGAATCGTCATTTTTGCTAATTGCAAATAGGCCACACTATGAACATAGTTAATCCAAACCCTAATCATTGCGCACAAGAAATCTCGATACATAATTCATTCTAGAAATGCATTGATTATCTAAATGAACTATATACCGCTCGTTAGTAGGACACTAGTTCTGAAACTATAGAATAATGTCCTTCTCACTGAGCTTGACACCTATCGTGGGTAGCGAACCAAGAAAGTGCCTAGAACGACTCAACTTGGGCTAGAAGCCAAGTGCTTGCAACGCGCGAATCCCCTAGGCTAAAATCTGAAACTTAAGTGAAATAGACTTTACGTTCTTTTGCGAAGATGTGGCTTTTCGACCGTTAGATCGCAACCAAACTCGATGCACGAGTTAAAGATATATCCTTATTCATATCTGTATAGCTATGGCCTCGATCAAGCACCAACAACCATCAACCGTCAACCATAAGTAGGGTCCCCATGGTTGATCAAAGTGTCCGATTGTCACCCGATTCTGACAAATCATAGGTCCTATAGTGGGGCACTTTTCTCCTAACACAGATAAGCCAATGTGCCCCAAAAAAGACCCTGTTAATCGAAATCAATCTCCCCAAGGGCAAGTTTAATAGAAAAAGGAGAATCAAGGCAATTGTGCACACTTTTATCACTATAAATAGCCCCATTTATCACCCCCTCATTCTCACACAAATTTCATTGCAAGAAAGGGGGAGAGAGGGTGGAGAAGAGAGGGGAAAGTGAGGGAGAGGAGCCAGTGTGGAAGATCTAACGCCATTAGCCGACAACGCATTCACATCATGCAGCATTGTCGGAATCTCCCCGACAACGATTTGAGGTAAATAACAACCCCTTTCATGAATTGTATGGGATTGTATTATATGTCTTGTTGATTTTCTCATATGATGTTGTTCTTGCCTCTCACATGATTTTGTGTATGGATAATTACATGCTCATGCCTTGTTTGATTTTCTATATGATGTTGTCTTATAGCATGTAGGACATATTGATTCTTGCGTATTTCGGTTCTATGAAATGTAGGAAGTGCTTAACTTCCTCACAAACCCACACAACTCACATACACTTTGTTTCATGATAATGATAGCTTGCTTGTTAGGAGTATCTGATTCGTATGATTGAGATGCATGAAAAATGATGTTGATATGCTAGTTGATAACTTGGATGGTTGAATGTTATAGATCACCATCACACTCTTGGGTTGGTCAGGAACACGAGGAGAGACGGTAGTCCCATCGGTAGGACTATGCTAGGGCTAGACCCATGGGTTTGGGTGGGTGTGTACGGGTGGCAGTAGTTTGACTACACGGTCCCTTGTGTCTGATGTCGCTCGTCACGTGCTCGCCTGACTCGCGCGGTCTTGCCTACTTACTAACCAATCTTGTTTGTTAACCTTATTTGCTCACCTATGTATGGAACCTGAAACACCCTACAACCGTTGTAGCCTATCGATAACTAAATTGAAACTGGTCTACCGCCTCGTAAGCCGGGCATGGTGGAATGAGACACTGTGTCCGAGCCATCGGCCTACGCTGGGGTGTCGCGCCTCCCCGTAATGACCACGAGCGATCCCTTTCTCTCGGCACTCCTCATGTGCTTGAAGTCGGGGATGAGGAACCTGACGGGATCAAGGACCTCGGGGTCTCGGCCTCACACATTGGAGGGCCTTGACCTCGCAACCAGCTTAGGGCATTGATAAGTGGGGTGTATCAGATTCCCCAACCTGCTGGATGAACAGACTTAACTAAGAACTCGGCTAATACCATCGCATTGCATTACACTAGCTAGGGTGGCGACTCGGCAGTCGAGGTAGCTCTGAGGGAGTGTGGTCATACGCGATCGTTAGATGGAGTCGCTCGAGGGAGCGTTGTGGTGAGGCAATGCATCATATCACCCATCATGCATGCGCATTAATAACATTAGTTAGGCGTTTATGATTAACTATTTTTTATTAAATTCTTAATATAATTTATGCCTATTATAACTTGAGACTAATACACCCACTGAGATGATCACTCACTCCCAATCTGGGTCAATGTTTTAAACACCCCAACTTGACTCTCCCGTAGTTGCAGGTGACGAGGAGTATGAGGAGCCTGACGGCATGAGCTTGGACGAGGAGGATGAGCTATCCTATTTCCAGTTGATGGACGGCTCTCCATCGGCTTGATGGGCAGGATTGGGATTGCTGAGCAGTGGGCTCAGCCTTATTATTTTTTGGACACAGTATTCTTTTGTTGTTTTTGTTGGGCAACGCCTTGTGCGACCCATTTATATTTTTGGACCTGTATATATGATAGATTTCTTTCATTTCAGTAAACTTGTGTGGTTGTGCTTCATGTTTTAGGAAATTCCAGACTGCGCATTTTAACCTGATTAAATGCATTAATGAAATTTGGTTATAAGTGACACTCGGGAGTTGAGTGTATGCACGACCCCCCGATTTTCAGGGCGTTACAAGATGGTATCAAAGCAATGGTTTGGAATTTATTGGGCCATGGGTCATGAACCCAGTAACGCGTTCGCTGACTTGAGAGGATACGTAGTAGAAAACGCAACAGGGACTTAGGATGCTGAGAGCCATCCCAGACCTTGAACTAACAATCGTAGACGAAGGCTAGGACTCCTAGGGAGTTAGGAATGGGTAGTGAGAGAGAGAATAGTAACCCTAGAGAAGGGCAAATCTTAGGTCTTCCTTCCCAATCATACCTAGAAATTCATCATCCTAGTGTGTAGAAATCCCCCACCTCACCATCCAACGCAAGCCTCATTTAGCAAAGCCTGTGAAATAAATTTGAGTCTCATCCCACACTCGTTCCAGACATGCCGTTCCCGACCTTGAGCTGGGATTGGCGTTGTAATCTCACTTAGTACAGCTTAATATCACTGGCCAAACAGGCCTAAGTCCAAATTTCCTCCCCCCAACCTATCCCCCTTAAATTCTCCACCTACCTTCACTCTGTTCGTAAATTTTTCCCGGGACATTGGCAGGAGTTAGCCGGAATCGGATGATTGGACGGTTGAAGCCATCGTCCAAGTTCAAATGAGCTAAGATCGGGCCGAACGTGATAGTTCCGACCCGTTCGGGGGTTATCAGGTTGGGGCGAACGAAATTCTATCGGAAAGGGAATGAACGGGAAAAAGGGAATTTTGGCCCCTAACCGGGAAGAATCACGTGAAATAAATAGGCCCACAGCGTGCACCGGCTTCTCCTACCCCAAAATCATATAAAGCACACCTTCCGGGGAGTTGTACTAGCACCCCTAAAACGGCACTTAAAGTGGACCCCGCCTGGGAATACACGGGCCGGCGGGACCCCGCCGGTCGACCCCGCCCGTCCGCGTGCACCCCGCCTACCGACCCCACCCGCCCGCTTGCTCTGCATCTGACCGCGCGAGCTCGCCCACGCGAGAGCCGACCTCGCCTGACCTTTAGCGTGCCCGCGGGACTCAGCCAGCCCGCATGGCGTGGCCCCCGCCTGCCTCTCCAGCGTCCACGCGGGACCCCTCCCACCACGCGTGGCCCCCGCCCGAGAGTCCAGCAGCTCCGCGGGACCCCGTCTGACCTTAAAAGTGGGGTTCTCCCCTCCCTTGAAATGCACACTCGTGTGGAGCCCGCTTTCTTGTTAACTTAAGGGTGTTTAGAACCCTTTCCCCTCCACTCTCACTCCTCCACTCTCACTCTCCCATCCCCAAGCCCATTTCTTCAAGCCTACCCTCTCTCCTTCACAAACCAAACTCTCCAAACCCACCTTCACTCCTTCATATCTTCCATTTCCTCTTCCTCATTTCCCAACCATCTTCCACTCCATCACTTTTAAAACTCAATCACATCTCCCATCTCCAATCTCTTCTACTTCTCGTTCCAACAAACCCATCTCAAATCCCATCTCAATCAAACCCATATCCTCAACTCACCTTCTATTTCATCTTACACAACCTCATCTCAAACCTATTCCCAAATTTCATACTCCAAACCCATTCTCAAGTCCATCCATATAACCCCTTTCACAAACCCAACATCAAAACTACCCTCACCAACTAACTCTCATTTTTCTCATATCCAACCCAAACCCATTTTCTTAAACCCATCTCCAAATTCCTTCCCACTATTCGAATAAGTCCATCTCAAACCCACTCTCACATTTCATTTTTCAACCCATCATTTCCAAAATCAACTCCTATACCCATTCTCAAGGCCCATTCACAAAACCCACCTCCTTCTACTTCACTAAACCTCATTCCAATCCCTCTTTCACTCCCAACATCCACCAAGTTCATCCTCAACACCATCTCAAATCCCATTCTCAACTACATTCCCAAGGCCCACTCCTAGCTCCAAACTCAAGCTATTCTCAAAACCATCCCTAGGAACCTTTCTCCATCTCTTTCTTCACAATTCTGGTTATTTTTCCCTCATGGGGAAGAAGAGACTGACCCCCGCCGAGCCCGGACCTAGCTGAGAGAGGCGAAACAAGCAAAAGGCTGATCCAAAGGAGTAGGCAGTCCCAGAAGTTCGATCTAAGTGAAGAAACGATTTTCAAATGGCTCTCGCGATTCAAGCGTCCCAACCACCCGTTGAAGATGTTGGAAATTTTCTAGTGCGACGTGTCGCCTTCGAAGCCTCCGTAGAGGAGCATCTGTTCGATGAGTTCGTCATACTCGACCGACTTATGAAGAAGGACTGTGGTCCAATATTCTATGGAGGTTCCCAAGTAGACGAAGGGCGAGCTAGGGCTTTTTACGTGCGAATCAGAAACCCTCAATTTAAGCCACTGGGCTTTGATCTGGTGGTGGGAAGCAAGAGGTTCCCGTTCGGGGTGGCGGACATTTCAGGCGTACTCGGGGTGCCAGTAGGCGAGGTGCAGATTGAGGAGGGCAACTTGGATACGAGTCAAGCCCGCAACCAACGGACTTGCTTCTTGTGTGGACAGGTTGCTCAGTGAAGGTGTGAGGTCGGCCTGAACTTATCCGACTTGACCCCAGAGTACCGTGCGCTTCGCCGCATTTACACCCACAATGTCTATCCGAGGCTGAAGAACCGTACCGAGTGCTCTCGCTACATAGTGGAGTTCTTATATCAAATAGGTCAGGGAGCAGATGTGTGCCTCCCAATGTGGTACTCCACCATATTGTGAGGGCCACAAGGGCAACACGGAAGGACGTATGCATCCCATTTGGTCGTCTAGTCTGTCGGTTGGCTCAACACTACGGTGTGGGTGGATCGGATGGAAATTTTATACCAACCCAGGAATTGGGCGATGATATGTTGAATAATATGAAGATAGGCCCAAAGCAGAGGCAGACTCACATCGACCAATTCGAGGATGCCAACGAAGGGGAAGAAGAAAGCGAAGAAAGTGACGAGAATGAGAATGAGACTGAAGACAAGGGTGTAGCTGAGGGGGCCGAACGATCTGAGGAATTGAGGAAGTCAGTAGAGAGCCACCTGTCGTTCCAAATATACTCGAGCGTTTGGATGCACTCAAGCCGAGGTGGTAGAAATCAAGGAGAGATAGGCGAGGATCGTAGAGAACCAGGCGAAGCAGAACAAGTGGAACAAGAAGATTTATCGGGTCATAAGGCCCTGATCTGCTATAGCAAGGGGGAGAAGTACCCCCGTTCTCGTCTAGTTCGGAAGAATAGCAGTTTAACTCTACGAATAGCTAGTAGTTGCTTTATGTTAGTTAGGACTACCTACATATAATGTAGGATAGCTAGGACTTTTGCTTAATTAGTTTGTATTTCTTTTGCGTTTAGCCTATCTAGTAATACTTGAAATCCATGTTGTAACATGTATTTGGCCATACCTATGGCATTTTGGAATTTATGTGAATGTATGGATTGACTTGAAGATTTTTTCTTGCTTGTGAATGCTTGCATGTATAGTTGCCAATGGACTAGTCCTGTCTTTTCATATCAAAGTTTAACATTGTGTGTCTATTTAGGAATTATTTATAATCTAGCTACGAATCATCCCGTGATTAAATTGATTATATATATATATATATATATATATATATATATATATATGTTTTAAGTTGTACCCGTAAGTAGGATTGAGTTTCATAGTTTAACGCTCTGTAAGCTCATGTTAGGGACGAACTATAGTAAAATATATTGAGTTTTCCTATTCTCGTATGGACTCAAGGTTCAAACAACATCGAGAAGATGATATCCTTCATCTTTGTCTTCCTGCGTCCTTAGTAGCGTTATTAGCACTCCAAACCGCCAGAATACCTTAAAACCTTCGATTCTTCCTTCCCTGTTAAAATTTATGAACCAAAGCGTGATTTGCCCATAACTCACTAACCATAAGATCAAAGTGGTAGTGTCGAGAGGAGCCTTTAGATCCTAAAAACCTTTCTAGGATAGTCGTTGATGATAGACATCATGAGAGACTCACCACCCACTAAAATATTATAAATGTGAAACTTGAACTTTTAATAAATTTTGAGATCTTCCCAATGTTAGGAATGATCGGACTACGAAATTACGGAACCACACATCTGCGCAGTAATCACGGCTTAACCCAATTCTCGTTCCTGGGTGAATACCAATGACTCACTGCTTTGACCGAGCAGAAGACCAGGATCTACCAGGACTAAAAGGGATACAACGATCTTTCTGTCCTAGTCAGACAGAGGATCGATGTATGGGATCAAAGCCTAACACAACTGTCTTTCCGTATTAGCCCAATCATAAGAGAAGAATATACCACCCTTACGTAAACTTGAGCATCAAACACTTAGCACGATAATGATGATTTACATTGTTTTTAAATTCAAAGGTGAAACTTTTAACTTAAGGGGTGAGGTATAATTATAGGCTAGCATATTTATATATAAATGTAATACATACCCTAAAACGTATAAACCCGAAACTAGCAAAATTAGAATAATGAAATGTATCTTTATTATTTTCTAGGCAATTTCGGGGACGAAATTGTTATTAAGGGGGGATTTTACTGATTGGTTTGTTAAACATATTTCACTGTTTGGATTTCCAAAACAATTCTTAAATTTTATTTTTAATTAACTTATAATATCACTTAATGACTATTAACACTCAATGTTGGTCTATACTGGGGTAGACCAGTTTGGTTATGATGGGACAAAGTGCGAGCCATCAAGCCAGATAATCCGTTTACACTTAGCAACAGTCCGTGCAGGCCATACCGCGGCCAAGGAGGGTCGAAAAATTATAAAAATTTTAGGGAAGCATAGATCTCACTGGGCTTGTGGTCCAACGCGGATCACGGACCCAGTAAACGTCCAGAAGTCAATTATCCACGTCGTCCCAGCGGCACTTGTAAAGTGTGGCTCACCCCAGCCCACTAGTCTCAGAATCTGACACTCTTAATTGAAACTGAGATATAAGGCATTTCAGCCGTTAGATCTCTTCCACATTTGCGATGAAGGTCTAATATATTTTTCTACGCCCGTCCACCAGATCTGAGATCCGATCGTTGCACAGTGACCGTTGATTACAAATCGGACCCGTACGACCAAACCCCATATTCGATCGTTCCTAAATTTTGTATGGCCCTTCATCGGGCCATGGAGCACCTACCCTATAAGTTTCATGGCCAGAGGGCCACCAGAACCACTCCAATAACCGAAATGGACCCCACAGGGCCATTTAAAGGTCGGAACCGTATGATCAAACCCCATATCCGTTCATCCGTTCATTTCCAAATTTTGCATGGCCCCTCATCGGGCTATGAAACACCTACACACCAAATTTGGTGGCCTATCCTGAAGCCAATATGGAGTCCTAAAGGGCCATTGCGGGCATTTGAGGAAACTTAAGGCCAAATGGCCCAAGTCTAGGAAATAAAGCCCTTACTCTCTCATAACTCCCCCATTACTACACCCACCAAAGAGAGAAGGGAGAGCAAGAGAGTAAAAAGAGAAGAAAGAGAGAGTGAAGAAGAGCAAGGGTGGACCATAGATCGTGGTGGGGCCCAAGGAAACCCCATCTTGCAACTCTCTACTTCTTCTACAAGAAAACCCTACGCCTCAACCGCAAGAATTGCTTCTGTTGATCGTCTACGTAAATCCTTCATCCCTTTTCCTTGAAACCATTATGTTGAGAAGGGATTGGCATGGATTTCTAATATGCAAGTGCTTGCTTTAGGGATTCCGGTCGGTCGACCCCAAAACCTTCAATCCTAGGTCGTTTTCCAAGTCTCCAACGATCCATAGGTGCGGACTATTATCCTTAGGTGACCTAGCACCAATTTCATTAGGAGGTTAATGATTTTGTATCCTTGGATGATGTATTTGGAGAATCTAGAGAAAATCTAGGAATTGTTGGTTTGTTTGGAATTGTATGGGATTGTATTGTATGTCTTGTTGATTTTCTCATATGATGTTGTTCTTGCCTCTCACATGATTTTGTGTATGGATGATTACATACTCATGCCTTGTTTGATTTTCTCATATGATGTTGCCTTATAACATGTAGGACTTATTGATTCTTGCGTATTTCGATTTTATGAAATGTAGGAAGTGCTTGACTTCCTCACAAACCCACACAACTCACATGCACTTTGTTTCATGATAATGATAACTTGCTTGTTAGGAGTATCTGATTCGTATGATTGAGATGCATGAAAAATGATGTTGATATGATGGGTTTGGGCGGGTGTGTACGGGTGGCAGTAGTTCGACTACATAGGTCCCTTGTGTCCAATGTCGCTCTTCACGTGCTCGCCTGACTCGCGCAGTCTTGCCTACTTACTAACCAACCTTGTTTGTTGACCCTGTTTGCTCACCTATGTATAGAACCTACAACACCCTACAACCGTTGTAGCCCATCTATAACTAAATTGAAACTGGTCCACCGCCTCGTGAGCCGGGAATGGTGGAATGAGACACTGTTTCCGAGCTGTCGGCCTACTATGGGTTGCCGCACCTCCTCGTAGTGACCGCAAGCGATCCCTTTCTCTCGGCACTCCTCATATGCTTGAAGTCGGGGATGAGGAACCTGACGGGATCAAGGACCGCGGGGTCTCGGCCTCACACGTTAGGGGGTCTTGGCTTCGCAACCAGCTCAGGGCATTGATACGTGGGGTGTATCAGATTTTTTAACCTGTTGGATGAACAGACTTAACTAAGAATTTGGATAATACCATCACATTGCATCGCACTAGCTAGGTGGCGACTCGGCAGTCGAGGTAGCTTTGAGGGAGTGTGGTCATACGCGATCTTTAGATGGAGTCGCTCGAGGGAGCATTGTGGTGAGGGCATGCATCATATCACCCATCATGCATGCGCATTAATAAGATTAGTTAGGCATTTATGATTGACTATTTTTCATTAAATTCTTAATATAATTGATGCCTGTTATAACTTGAGATTAATAACACCTACTGAGTTGATCACTCACTCCCACTCTTGGACAGTGTTTTAAAACACCAACCAGACTCTCCCGTAGTTGCAGGTGACGAGGAGTATGAGAAGCCTGACGGCATGAGCTTGGACGAGGAGGACGAGCTATCCTTTTTCAGTTAATGGACGGCTCTCCATCGACTTGATGGGCAGGATTGGGATTGCTGAGCAGTGGACTCAGCCTTATTCTTTTTTGACTTAGTATTCTTTTGTTATTTTTGTTGGGCAACGCCTTTTGTGACCCATTTATATTTTTGGACCTGTATATATGATAGATTTCTTTCATTTCAGTAGACTTGTGTGGTTGTGCTTCATGTTCCAGGAAATTCCAGGCTACGCATTTAAACTTGATTAAACGTATTAATGAAAGTCGATTATAAGTGACACTCGGGAACTCGGGAGTTGAGTGTATGCACGACCTCCGATTTCTAGGGCGTTACAATTTCACACACAGATAATCAGAGTAACGCAATTCAAATTAGCGGATCCAAAGCGAGGTATAGATAACGATAGTCAATAAATACAGGGTTAAGAGCAAAAATACAATCCCAATAATGATAATTGCCTAAAATGGGGGTTATATAAGTCATAATATACATACCCAAGATGATTAAAGTATAAAGCTTTCAGTTTACACTCAATTCTTCAAAACATAACGGCGTTGGCACAACTCGGTATAAGCTTAAGTCTCATAGTACCTGCATTAATGATATGCCTGGTTGGTGTTTTAAAACACTGTCCCATGTGGGAGTGAGTAGCTAACATAGTGGTTCCATTAGTTCCAAGTTACACATGCTATCGACACAATCAACGTAGTTAATGATAAACAAGAAATCAAACAATTCCTAAATAATCTTGTTAAATGTGAATATGAAGATATGACATGATTCATGCCCTTTCCAAACAACACTCCCACACACGCGACTTCAACGCCTATTTCGCAAATGTCAACACTCCCTCATCACGCGACACCAATGCCAGGTCGCCACATCCTATCTAATGCAATGCGATTGATGCGTATGTTAATCGAGTAATTATTAAGTTCCATTCATCTAGCATGTTGGTGAAGCTAGAATACCGATGTTATATCATGAGTCCTTATCCGAATCATGTGACTCGTTGTCACACGTAGCGACTCTTTACCAGTGTCCCTTAATCCAAATTAAGGTGTCACCCGTTTATCTCGCAAATCAACAATTTCAAATGTACGATATGATACCTAAATGTATGAGGATCAACTCGGTATGGGTCGTCACCAAAACTGAATATGATCACTTAGTTTTGAGGTTGTAACAACCTGCAACACGCTGCCCCAACTGACTGAAGCGTTATTTTCGAAGGGGTCCGGATCAAACGGCTCACCCTAACCCATGCTCGGACCACAACCTGGATGAACAGTGGCTGAGGCATCATAGAGGTGCGGGCTTATCACATAAAACCGAATTACCACAAGAAAAAGGTTCTTCACCCAATTCCATTTACGCCCGAGTCGTTCGAACGGTACGCTGGCACGGAACCATCGGCCGGGTAATTTGACGGGGGTCGTTCGAACAATGACCTATCACCTCCATTAGTGCTCACTGGTCATTACGGGGAGGCTCGTCACCCCAACGTAGGTCGACATCTCGGACACAGTGTCTCATACCACTATGCCCGGCTTATGAGTCTTAGGGGGGATCATATCATACTAACGGTTATAAATGGACCATTTATTGGGAACGTGGTATCCTAGATTCAATTTAGTCGTGTCATGCATTGTGAACATACATGATCAGTCTGCTAGTGGACTGATTTGACTGACCTTGGAGAATCCCGACGCAACCAGCATTGGGTACAAGCATCCCATATAGTTCAGCTATTGTCGGTCGTCCGTGTTCACCCGGGTTGATCAAACAAGCCTAGGGTGGTCGGCCTAACTAGGGCCACCCCTTGGTTTGGACGATTTACTGATTGACCCAACATTGTAAGTAACCTAAGCATCACTACAAACTTAGTAATTCGTCATGCCATCAACATAGATTCAACGACACAACCACATAGGCATTTCATCAAACATGAAAGCATATATAGAACGTTCATCTAATCACCTAGGCATTTTATCAAACCTGTGAGCCTCTATGGAGCAATAGATTCACTAGAGTATTTAATCAAACATATAAGCATCAACAAATCAACACATCTAATCAAGCATTCAACCAAACATGTGAGCATCATTAGAATAATGCATTTAATCACATGGGCATTTTATCAAACATGTAAGCATCCATAAACAACCAATGACACATATTGCAATCAAACTCAAAATATAGACATGCTAGCTATTTACAAACCGTTCACCACAAGACATTATTAACTGAGACCCTTAAGGGTCGATAAAAAGCAACCTAGAAATAATGGTCCGCACCTTGTGACGATTTGCCCGACTCACGGTGCTCATATGGTTAGGGTGTTAGGGAAAGATCGTCGAAATGCCTAAACAAGCATGCAAGCTTGTGAGATTAGGGATAAACAACTATTGAACCCTAAATTACAAGTGGGATTCAATACTTACATCCAATCATTACCGGGAAAGCTTCAATGATGGCTCCAGTTATGGTGTGATGACTAGAGAGAGGATGAAAGGGTGGAGGTGCACCAACATTCACACCCCAAGCTCTCTCTCTTCTTTTTTCTTCTCTTTCTCTTCTTTATTTCTCTCTTTTGCTCTTGATCTAGTCATGAAATTCGCATGGGAGGAGGGGGTGCCCAATTAAGGGCCTTATATAGTGCTAGAATTCATGAAAATGGTCCCAAGGGCTAGATTTTCATTATACTAACCCCATGGGAGAGTGTTTTTAACCTCTACGGCCCATTATGGGGTGTACATGTCGATATACACTGTAGGGTAGTTAGCCCTAATGATGATTTACGTATGGATATGATCGGCTCACCATTTGGATGTGCCGATCGAGGGGTATGATCATAAGTCTGTTCGACAGTCACCGATGGTTGATTGGGGCCGTGGCTATATAGATATGTGTGGAGAAATATCTTTAGTCAGTACTCCGAATTTGGCCATGAATCGACGGTTTGAAAGCTACAACTTCATGAAAGAACAAAGTGGTTAGTTTAACTTAAGTTCTGGATTTTCATCTAAGGTATTTACACAACTCAAGCACTCTCCTTGCTAGTCCAAGTTGAGTGATTTGAGATGCGACCTCGGCTCAATGTCTCGCGATGGATGTCAAGCCCACTAAGAAGAACATCTTTCTATAGTCTTAGGTTTAACGACTCACTAACAAGCGGTTTGGAGCTTGTTTGGATAATCATGGCATTTATGGAATTAACTGGGTATCTAGATTTCTTGTGTACAATGATTAGGGTTTTGATTAGCTAAGTTTGTAGTGTGGCCTCTTCATAATTAACGAAAATGACGATTCGGTTAAAGTCAGTCTAAGCCATTGGTTCTTAGGCTAAAGGAGTAATTGGATTGATTTGGTTTGTTAATTAAGATCTGACTCCTGGTTGTCTCAGTTTTTGACAGGTCTTTATTCAGTTACGGTCGTCTCAAATAGTCAGTGATAGGTCAGCTAGATTTGGACCCTACGTGAACAAATCCTAAGGTTAAGATCGATGTTTAAGTGATTGGGCGAATTCGTTGGCTTCCTGCGGTTGATTAATCGGATTTATATGGTTCTTTACTAGTACCACCCGCATATAGGCTCACTTCAATTATTAAGGGCCAATAAGCAACAGCGTAGGCTAGTCATATCGAAAATTTCAAGGATTTTTTGAAAATTCCAAATGTCAAAAATCTAAGACGTTACAGTCATCCGGGTCCTAAGTGATCGGTCGGGCCATTGTTTGCCTCATATTTATTGAGGAGTTGTCGTCTGGGTGGTAAACCCTAATATGGATCAAGGATCGCAGGCATAGAACCATTGCGTTCTCCCTGGGCTTAGCAATTTGGATAAGACTATCGATTATTCGGAGATGTTCCGGCTTCCCGAATCTTGCTGGATGAATGGACTTCATTAATTCACTTGGCCAACACAAGCATTCATCACATCGCATTAGCTAGGTGTGGCGACTCGACAGTTGAGGTCGCATGATGAGGGAGTGTTGGTCATTTGCGAATGTGAAGTTTGAGTCGCTATGAGGGAGCGTTGGATGAAGATGGCATGCATCATATCATAATAGCATGCACGTGCATTAACAAAAATATATAGGGTCTGTATGTTTAAGTTGTTTTCATTAATTGTGCATGTGGATTTGATAACTTGTGTAACTTGATGTTAATGAAACCACTGAGTTGATCACTCACTCCCACTCCGGGACGGTGTTTTAAAACATCAATCAGACCCTATTATAAATGCAGGCACCCGGAGTCCAACACGTTGGACGAGGCATCTATGGACTCGGAGGAGCTTTCGTATTTTGTACTTTCACTGTGATGTCTTGGAAGTGTCAGGAGAATATAAAAGACCTTACATTTATTTAATTTCGTGCTTGTATATGTTGGAGTCCTTGACTGGGTGTGCTCCGTTTATTGGTTTTGTTGTATGTACATTATGGCTTGTAAAATCTCCATTTTGGGTGACATCACTATTGGAATTGTATTTTGACTCTTAGCCCTATATTTGTGAAATTTTGTTATCTTTACCTCGCTTTGGTTCCGCTAAGTTGAATTACGTAGTTCTGATTATTCATGTATGGAATAAATGTGAGTTTGAATGAAGACACATGTACATTTTATTGAGTTAACACCTGAGAACTCGGGATCAAAGTTTATATACTTGGGTGTCAATTTTTAGGGCGTTACACACATTGACTCTTATATATACATGAACTCTTACAATGTGAGTCCTTATTCTTGCTCCGGTGGTAGACTCTTAGGAGTTTCAACACCTGGTCAAGGGTTCGAGTACCCATAGATGGTGAAATTCCACTATGGTGTGAGTGTGCGGGGGTATGTGTGTAAAAAAAAAACTCTTATAGCGTTGAGACTTTTAAAGGATGAGTAGTTATGATGGGTTAAACTACTCCAGCTATTGTAAGACCCGTATCCTAGTTCGTATTGTTCCGATGAATCCTGCGATCATTTCCGTCGAAGTCCGGCAATCCGCGACTGATAATCGACGTTGCGATCGATCGTAAGTCGTATCCTTTAGATTCGAGTCTGTTTAATCCGAGACCTGTATCATTGCGACCGCACACGTCGCCGCGGTTCCAACGCCGCAACTCATGCACCGATCCGATACCCTGACCAGAAGATGTGAGTTAGCGTTTTTTTCGAAGAAACGCCGCGCTTTCTCAATCCCGAGAGAATTTCTACACAATGTCAAATCAATCCCATCAATCAATCAATCACATCCATCAATCAATCACTTTAATGTCAAGTACAAGCAACCCATGCTTTCTCTCTCCAAAGTCAACTCTTTCTCACCCTCTCTCTTACACATGTCAAGTACACTTCACATCCATCACCTCACATCACTCACCTCCAATCACTCTCTCTCCCTTACAACCCTCTCTCTCCTTCTCATTTCTCCACATTCCCAAGCCAAGCAAGAGCTCACACGTCCAAGCTTCCAAGTGAGAAAAAAGTGATTTGTGGCCCACCATTCCCATTCCAAAACCTATCATCCTAGCCATCCATTTCTCATCTCCACCATCAAAGAGGAGCACAAGGAGGGTGGCGTTCCAACGGACCGAAGAGATCAACCGGTGGGTGCTCCTATAGGCTAGTTTTTCATATTTCTATGATGGGCCAAGTGAGGCCTACCGATCAATGGTGTGGATCTCACTTTCGACCCTAAGATGTGGCTGATGGCCCACTTTGATAATTTTTTTATGTATGATTGGATGCAAGGGAGGGCCCATAGTGTCGGGGTCCCTCCATCACACGTGTGTCCCACCTTCTCTCTCTCTCTTTTTCATTTTCCTTTTCTTGAGATGATTGGATTGTGTGGCCCACTTGAATGGACCCCACCATGAAATAAGTATTTTATCCAAGCCGTCCGTGGGTGGGGCCATCTTATATGTGTTGAATCCGCACCATCCATCATTTGGTGGCCCACTTGGGAAGGGCCCACCCATGCCAAACCGTCCAGCGTCAGGGACGTTGGACGTGTAGTAAAAAAAAAAAAAACACAAATATTAGCTTGGTTTCCAAGCTCATTGGGTGACCCACTTGTTTAGGCCCCACCTTGATGATTGGATTCCATCCAAGCCGTCCATCTCCTTTCCTACCTCATTTTAGGCGTTGAGCTGAAAAATGACGTCAATCTGACTCTCAGGCGGACCATACCTTTGGAAAGAGTAATTTTCACCGTTAAAAACTTCCCTGGTATTTCTGTACATCGAAAAATATCCAATATTGGGCTTGATGGATGGAGTATGAGTTATGGAATCCATTGGGTGGGTCTGATTCATCAGATGCGGGCCCTACACCGGAAAAACCACGGAAAAACCTGTTTTCAAAGAAAAATAAATAAATAATAAAAAAAGAATCACAGCAGCTGCTGCTGCTGTGTCAGAGACGGGCGGGCGGACGCCAACGTCCCACGGCCCTCAGCCATGGGCCCCACCATGATGTATATTTCGTATCCACACCGTCCATGAGGTGGACCACCCCCTGAGGTGGGTCCCCTCCAAATTTCAAGACCATCCAACACTCAGGTGGCCCACACCACAAGAAATAGTGGTGATTGAACTCTACCGTTGAAATCCTTTTTCAGGCCCACGGAAGTTTTGGATCTGTACGAAATTTGTTTTTCCCCTTCATCCAGGTCTGCGTGACCTCATGAACGGTTTGGATGGCTTATAGGCATTATCGGTGGCCCCACATGGAGCCCACAGTGATGTACGTGTTCGTGGAGCCCACAGTGATGTTTTGTGTTTGGTCCCTACCGTCCAAACGGACGGTGGAGCCCACTGTGACGTGTGTGTGCGCACGTGTGTGTGCATGTGTGTGAGTGTGCGTGTGTGCACGTGTGTGTGAATGCGTGTGGGTGTGTGTGCACGTGTGTGTGAGTGTGTGTGGATATACATATATATATAATATTATATGTATATATTTACTGTATATAAATTATATATATATATATATATATATATATATATATATATATATATTTTATGATGGTGGGCCTCCATGGAACCCACCATGATGCATGTGTTACATCAAGGCCGTTCAACCATTTTGAAAGATAATTTTTATGACATGAGACAAAAATAATAATAATAATAATAATAATAATAATAATAATGAGACAGATCTAGGATTCGGTGGACCACACTATAAAAAATAGTGGGTTTGACCGTCCACCATTAAGACCCCCCTTTAAGGACAGTGTGACATTAGGAACAGGTTAGATGGGAAATACACGTTTTGGTGGGCCTTAGGAATTTTAATGGTGGGACTCATTGTACTTGTGTTCGGGTGTGGTCCATTGTTGTGGCCCATTTGACATATATAAGGCCCATGTAATGTGGGTCCATCTTAATGTATTTGTGGCCATTGTTGAGGCCCATCTGTGAAGCCCACCTTTGATATGGTTATGACCCATTGTCGAGGCCCACCTTGATGTGTATTTGTGGCCATTGTTGAGGCCCACCTTGATGTACATAAGGCCCATGTGATTTGGCCCATTCGAGGTATTCGTGGCCCGTTGTTAAGGCCAACTTCGATGTATATGAGACCCATATTACAAGGCCCATTGTGATGTTTTTAAAGGCCCATATGATATGGCCCATTGCAATGTACATAAGGCCCACTAATGCGGCCCACTTGATTTATGAAAGGCCCATATGAGACGGCCCATTTGATGTATCTGAGGACTATGGGTCGAGGCCTAATGAGATGTATATTGGTCCATTGCAATGTGTGATTCCCTATGGTTTGTGTAATGATACTTTATGGCGGGCTATGCCTTGGGAACAATGTTGGTTTGACGTCCACATTGTAAGGATAATGTTGGTTAAATGTCTGCATTGTTACACTCCTTAAGGCCCACTGATAGGCCCATACTTGTACTCTGCAGTCCGTTTGGGCCCATCTTCACTTTGAGCAACGCCCATTATCATACCATAAGCATAGTGCTGTCCCATGATTCATGATTATACGCATCATATGCATACTTAAGATGAGTGGTGACTGATCATAGCATATGCCTTCGGGTAGACTGTTACGGGCTCCCTGATAGGCGGAGTTACCCTACATGAGCGCGTACTTCAAGCAGGATGATTGCATGACTGGTATTGTGATACATGCACTTGCATTTGTATGATTGTAATATGCCCTAGCGACATCAGGGTCATAGCCTCCACAGACACATCATGGGTGGCTGGATTGGATACCGGAAATGTTTGGTTCTAGCATACGGGCGCCATAGATGTCCCTGGGTGAAAATCTCTAAACCCGATGGTACCAGAGGATGACTCCAACGTCGAGACCGAGTGGATGTACGAGCGCATGAAGGCCGAATACCAGGAGGTCGCGTCTCCCACTGTGTCGTGGTTGGTTGGAAAGGGGTGTGACCTTACCCGCCTGAGTGAGGGGGCAATTTCTAGGTTGAGTTTGACCAGCTTGAGGAATCGGTCCGCTATCGACGAGCCGAGCCCGATATTGGCAGGCAGATAGTGAGGTCTCTTTCGCTCTTCCAGTTGTGCGTCCGGATAGGGACGGCAAGCTGGCTTGAGTGTACTAGACCCCGGTGATTATCCAGACTGATAACTATATTGACATGAGGATTGACATGCTTGAGCTGCATTATGCATCGCATGACCTTGATATGGCCGATAGTATTCATATCTTGCACCACATAGCCTTGGTACAGCTGATTGCATTCATGTACTCATCAGTATGTTTCCGCATTACTCTGACCCTACATTCTGAGCACGCTCATATTGCGCACACACTTACACCACCCTCTAAGCTTCCATAAGCTTATGCACGATTGATGCATGCAGGTGACGCCAGGTCGCAGCCGTAGCTTCGCTGCAGTTGGAGCGCGCAGTCGAGCTTTTGGAGTTTTGATATTACCACTATCTTGTATTTCCCTTTATACGCACTGTACTCAAAGTTTTTGATCATAGTGGATTTTGTGATGGTGTTCTTATGGTTATTGTTCGTGGGTTATGCTTGTGGTTATGCTCATTACGAATCAAATTAATCATTAGAAATCCTCCTTGTAGCATCCCAGGATTGGAACCTAGCGTATGGGCGCTGGGAGCCGAGAATGGGGTTCTACGGAGGCTGTCGGCGTCGGATTAGGCGATCGAAAATTTTGTGAGCCCGGTTTCCGAGTTTGGGACGTGACAGAGCCGAGGACGGCTCTGCCCTCGGTGGGAGATATTGTGACGCCCCGTCACTGTGGTCACATGTGAGCGGGCACACGTGGGCGGGCACACATGTGGTCGGGCCCCAAGATGGCTGGCAGGCTACTGTGTGGCTGGCAGGCTACTGTGACTGGCAGGCTACTGTGCACACAGTGAAAGGTGAAGCTTTATCCCACATCGGAAGTGTCGTCTGAAGTTGTGGTGGCTATATGTAGAGTTATCACCCTATACTGTATGAGGCCTTTTGGGGGAGTCCCTCAAAAACAAAACCGTGCGGGCTGTGCCCAGAGCGGACAATATCATACAGTGTGGGCGTGGGCTGTTACAAATGGTATCAGCCCACACCCACACTGTATGATATTGTCCGCTCTGGGCACAGCCCGCACAGTTTTGTTCTTGGGGAACTCCCCCAAAAGGCCTCATACAGTATAGGGTAACAACTCTACATATAACCACCACAACTTCAGACGTCACTTCCGATGTGGGACAAAGCTTCACCTTCACTGTGTACACAGTAGCCTGCCAGCACAGTAGCATGTCAGCCACACAGTAGCCTGTCAGCCATCTTGGGGCCTGCCCACATGTGACCACAGCGACGGGGCGTCACAATATCCCCCACCGAGGTCAGAGCCGTCCTCGGCTTTGATACCATTTGTAACAGCCCACACCCACACTGTATGATATTGTCCGCTCTGGGCACAGCCCGCACAGTTTTGTTCTTGGGGAACTCCCCCAAAAAGCCTCATACAGTATAGGGTAACAACTCTACATATAACTACCACAACTTCAGACGGCACTTCCGATGTGGGACAAAGCTTCACCTTCACTGTGTGCACAGTAGCATGTCAGCCACACAGTAGCCTGTCAGCCATCTTGGGGCCCGCCCACATGTGACCACAGCGATGGGGCGTCACAGCTATCTTTTTCCATAAATATAGATATTGATCCTCAACTACACATGAAAAACTAAATCGCATTAAAAGATTTACAAACCCGATATGCCATTTCATAATCCTTTAATAGTAAAATTGGACATGAATCTACCATTTCTCAACTGTTCATTTATTGGCTGTGTATAAAAGGTCTGAGCCAGATTAACGGTTTGGATATCCAATCATAGGTAGGGAAATCGTGTACATGATGATATTTAATCTTCAACAATATCACATTTGGTCATGTGGAGGATTTTGTACACGTGGGAACCATGTTATTGTAGTTCGAGCCATTGATTTGACTGCATTTAAAGTGGATAAGCAATTCTTGAGAAATATCTTATATAAAAAGATCTTAACCTTGTTATTTTTTTTACACTCAACTTGTCATAGTCCATGTCAACTAGTGAGAAGCCGCCACGTGTCGTCACTCATGTATGAATGTTGGGAGAAAATCGTACTTGCAACATAGAGAAGTAAGTGCTTAGCGATCAATGATACGTAACCTACCAAAAGCAACCTGCTTAGACTCGTACACACGTTTATGACAAGAAAGGTAGATGTTATTCGAAGGCACATGATCAACATATGCATGACATATGTAACCTTAACATGCACAATAAGTTTCCAAAGACCCGCCGATGGCGGATTCCTTGCAATCTAGTTCACACATGTATACGATCATCCCAAATCAAAAAATGTACCCCAAAAAAGGAAAATTCCTTTGAGCCAATCAACATTTTCTTAGAGGCAACAAGGAAATAGAAGCGATTAATGAAAATTCCATCAGAAAATAGAAGCAAATTGTACACGATGACATCATACAATAAAGATTTCATATCTCGCTAGGAGATGACCAATGCATAATAAGAGATTTACAAGGAAATTACAGTATGACTACTGCCACTTTGAGGCTTATAAAAAGCATACTCAATGAAGAGTTTTGGTTCTCGTTACACACAATCAATCTCTTTATAGCACAACACTTCTCATCATTATTTTAACTTATTAGCTTAGATATATTCCACTTCTATCCAACCATGTTGCAGTAAGTCCGTAACCCTTAGTTTATATCAGTTACTGTTCAGCGCCATCACCTTATTATGCCCTATGAGTAGGTTAAATATTCATGACTATCATGGTCGAATCCCGATCACCAAGTCCTTACTTGGCATATTACTAGTCACATCCCACTAACTTTATACCACGACCGTTTCACGGCCATTTAGTGTTCTTTTTCTATGGTTGTTTTAATAGCACAAGTGGTTGTTTGTATTTATTTTTCTCTACTTAATTTATTTTTTCTTCTTCCTTATTATATTATTATTACATTTAAATAAATAAAATTGTTGATCAGCCTTATTTTTAATTTTGTCCATTTATTATTGATTTACTTATGAATTTGATATGCTAGCTATCACAATTGAAAGAAAAATCATTAGGTCAAAGGCAAAAAAAATCTTCCGTCAATTGCGAAAGATTAACTTGCCCCTTCTTAAATTGCCCAATTGTTGTAACAATCAATAAGTAAATAGTCACGTCAACTTTTATAAGTTTTATCTTAATAATGATTAGTTCAGCATATAGGATTGCAAGTCTTTGTCTTGGTATCGATTTTGGGGGTTGGCTAACAGTGAAGTGTGAACTGACAGTGGAGTGTACTAACAAGCTAACATTAAAAAAAATAAAAAGAAAAAAAAAAAGAACAAAAAAAAAGAGAAAGAAATGGATTACAAGTCTTAAAGTGATTTAAGTATGACTCTGGAATACCCAATGCTATTATTAATAGCACTCGTTTCACTGAACACGTGTGCCCATAAGTTTGGTTGAACCACAACAATTTCTATCCCATGTTTCTTTGGAATGCAAGCCCCCGCTATCATCCATCTCAACCGTCAATTAGCCGGTCCACATATTAGAGGGCTTAGATCTTCCAATTTAAAATATTACCTGACTATCCCTCGTCCAAGGCTGCAACCACCAGATCAATGCTTCGGCCTGAAGTGCCATGTGCTAATAACCTGAATCCTGTACGACACCTGTTACATGGAGCGGGTACCCACCTGAGCTGTACGGGGGAGCGGATCAGGTGAGACCCGGACTCACTCAAGGCGGTGGGGCCCTTACCGTGGAGCCCTAACTTGATGCATGTATTTTGTATCCACGCCGTCCATCCGTTTTTCCAAATCATTTTAAGATATTATCCCCAAAACGAGAAACATCCAACTATCAGGTAGACCATACCATATGAAATAGTAGTAATTGACCATCGATGAACCACAAAAGTTATGGATCAAGCTGATATTTTTTTTTCTCCCTTCATCCAGGCTTATGTGATCTTATCAACAGATTGGATGGCAAATAATCACTAAGGAAACATTAAAGTGCGCCCTAAACAGTTTTAATGGTATGAAGTTCAGCCACCACTCTTTCCTATGGTATGGTCCACTTGATAATTAGATACGCTTCATTTTTTGTATAATCCCCTAAAATTCTCTGAAAAAACATATGGACGGTGTGGATACAGAATAAATAGATCAAGGTGGGCCTCATGGTGAGGGATGCACCATTTTGGGTGAGACCTGGGTCTCACCTAATCCACTTCTGCTCTACGGGCACAGCGTGTTTTGCGCGTGACATCCACTCCGTCCGTCGGGCGCGCCCCTCTATGGTAGGCTTTAGGGAAAACTCGGTCAGATCCACCATCTTAGGTGGGCCATAGCACAGGGAAAAATGGAAGAGACGCCAACCGATATATATGTGCGTGGGGCCTACCATGGGCATATATCTTATCGAACCCGTACATCAGGTGTGCAGATGAAGAGACGATCCAAAACTCAGGCGGGCCACACAACCTACCATTGATTTTACATTGTTCACAGAGATGCGGCCCATCTATGCTTCGGATGGGATGACTTATGGAATTACGGTAAAAATAAGACTACGCGTCTAATGGACGGAATGGATCTAAGCTCTATGCCCAACTATGATGTATCTGTTTTGTCCACACCGTACATTCATTATGTGAGCCATATCCAAATCTCAGGTGTACCGCACCACAGGAAAACAGTGTTGAGTGAATCTCCACCGTTGAAAATCTTCCAAGGTCCACTGTAATGTTTATTTTCCATCCAACCTGTTGATAAGTTCACGCAAACCTGACGAAAGGAAAGCACAAATATCAGCTTGATCCAAAACTTCCGTCGCCCTCAAAAAATTTTCAACGGTAAGCATTCAATCCCCACCATTTCCTGTGCTGTGGTCTACCTGAGATTTAGATCTGCCTCATTTCTGCGACTATACTCTAAAATGATCTGAAAAAATGGATGTACGGCATGGATAAAACAGATACATCATATTGGGGCCCACGGTGCTTAAACACCTGTTAGCTGGCTGGTTCTGGCGTCATTAGCCAAACCGCGTAGAATCCCCCTGCACTCATTTCACCTTACCTAACGTGGGACATCCAAGTAATTATTGAAAACAGCGAAGGGTTTTTACGTAAATTACCATTGCTTGTTCGGACAAGCAGCTATCGTACTCGTCTGGGAGTCCTAAACTCAAATCTATAAATACCCGTATAAATCCACACTTCAAAACCCATCAACGTCTCCCTCCCTCTCTCTCTCTGATAGGGTTTTCTTTTCCTCTCTCTCTTCTTGAATGCTCAGACGCTTCTCCTAATCGAAGAATCGCAGCATGTCTTTCCGCGGCAAGAAGCTCATCAACGATCCAAACGGTCAGTTGTATGAACTCGTTCTCCAGATCTGAAGAATCTCACTCATTGATTCCAAACTCGCCTCTTTTTCTCTTGCATGTAGTTTTAATTGATTGTGGTAACACGCAATTTGAAATTTCTGTTTGATTTTCTTTTTCTTTTCTTAAAATTTAAAAGGTCTGATTTTTTCGGTGCTAAAATGAGTCGTCTTCTTTATTATATGGGCTGGAATTTGGTGTGAGTTTGGTACACTGTAAGGGGGTTTGGTAATATGTCTCTACAGTACACGTGGCATATATGTGGTCCACCCAGATCGTCTAAACCATTGGTCTCATTGTTGATGGAATACTGGCCCTGAAATCCAACCGATTGGATGATCATGGAATGGATTGGTGAGAGTGAGAGTGAATGGATGGTTGAAAACAGAGTGGTCAACGGTCTGAAATTTTAGGGCAAAATTTAATGGGGGAACATCTATGATGGAGCCAATGAATTGGACAGCCTGGATTAAGGTGCATGTATGGCAAATGCAGTATGGATATGTCGGTAGTGCTCCCTTACATTGTGTCAGGCTCACAGCGCAGTCTAGCTTTTTTTTTCTGTTGATTTCTTTTATAGATGTGGTGACGGAGTTCATAGAGGGTGTTGTGGAGACATTTCCGGGATTGCAGTACTTGGATGGATTCCCTGAGGTGATAGATTTTATCATTAATTCGTGTTATTTATTCTTAACTTGCGGTTTTCTGCATGCGCGAGTGAATTTGATTTGTGGTGGTTTGCTTGTGTATGTGTGTTGTGAGATGTGATGCTTGGCCCAAAGTCCATGAATTTTCATTTGGACCAGTATTTGTAAGTGGGGCCCACCTCACAGAGATCCAGACTGCTCACCCTTGTGATCGCTGCAGTGGATGGGTGATGCTTCCAAACACTCCTCCTAGGACAATCCTAAGCATTCAGTCCTCTGCGTGTAGGTTGATGGTTGAAAAAAATAGCCAATGGTCCATGAAAAATCTCACATTGGATGGATGGGTTGTTTGATGGACGAGAATTTTGTGCCACTGCCAGTCCACAGTGGGGTGTGCCAGATGAAGTGTTGGATCAACAAGAGATGGGCCCCAACCATACAACATGCTAAGCTGAACGAAAAGCGTGGGTGATTCGGCAGCATTGTATAATACCACTTGTGAGATTCCTAAATGTGGCTAATGTTTTGGCTTGTACAGGTTAAGGTTGTGCTTCGGGCTGATGTTTCGGGTGGAACATATGACAAGGTTTCTGTTATATCAGGTGATAATTTGACCACGTAATGACAATATTATTATGTTGAAATTTCTCTTCGTAGAATGCAAATGTAGGATTCTTTGACATAGACTACATACACAGTTACACATGGAGTGTTGATTGATATAGGCCTTATTGGATAATTTGCTACCTTTTGTTTGTGTTAGAGTCACTGTCAACTTGAACATGTCGCTGGAGGGGCTAGGCCTACAAGGGGCGGCAGATGCCTTGTTACTTGCAGCACATACAGTCCTCGTATGTTGTGGTTTATGCATGGCAGGAAGTTTATCATGTTACCTACTCTTGGACCACCACACATGGTATAAAATCCATGGTGGAACATTCACCTACTAGTTGTGTGGCATGCATTTAACTTGTTAATGAGAGGAAAGACAACATTAAAATGTGCTTGGAGTGAAGAACGCCCATAAGTTCATAACTGCCAATTAGAGCAAGTTGTTGGTTTGTGTTTAGAATAAGTCTAGGCATTTATTCTCCTATGCAAGCGTGGAAATGGAGTAGTTATGTAGGTGCACAGCAATAACTTGTATTCAAGCTAATGGTCATTTCTAAGCGAAGGAAAGTGGAGCTTTCCAGGAACATTAACACTTGATGAGATACATGAAGGGGGTTTTAAAACTCAGCCAGGGTCAAAACCATAATGAGTCATTCTGTTTTGGTCGAAACCGACAAGCTACAAAGGTACAATGCATGCATGTGTTTGTGAGGCATTCAGTTTGCACTCCAGCTAAACCAGTGAGTTTTGAGACCTTGTTCATGATATACATTGTCATCTTAGCAATTCAAAATTTGGGCCTTTACAAATCCATTTACATGTGAGTTATTTATTTATTTATTTATCATAGTCTAGCTAGCTTTAGCAACTGTGAATGCAAGACGGAAGAATATGGATTTCCTAAAGTAATAACATTCACCCATTAAGGGAGTTTATAACCAAACTGTCTGTCAACCATGTTTGTGAAGCATGAACTCATTTTAGCCGCTTATTGCAAACTAATGTGCCTTATTGTACAGGGGGTGGCAGTGGCCATGAGCCTGCTCATGCTGGATTTGTGGGGGAAGGGATGTTGACAGCAGCTATTTGTGGCGATGTTTTTACATCTCCGCCTGTTGATTCTATCTTAGCTGTATGGGGTTCTTGCCACTTGATCTATAAATGGGCAGACACATCCACATGTGTCGTGTCTCAAATTTCTTTTCTGAATCTTAGGGATCCGTTGACTAACATATTTACTTCTTTAGGGTATTCGAGCTGTTACTGGTCCCATGGGATGCCTTTTAGTGGTCAAGGTATATTGTTTTGGGAACAGTTTTAATGAATTATTGGCTTTACCACTTGAATAAAATTTCCTTATATTGAATCTTGTTGGTCTGTGCATTCACTGCGTAGATGTGACTTTGCATGGAAACCTGAAATTTTAAGTTATCTATCGACAGACTTTAAAGTTTGAACCATTGAAAAATTTCCTTATATTGAATCTTGTTGGTCTGTGCATTCACTGTGTAGATGTGACTTTGCATGGAAACTTGAAATTTTAAGTTATCTATCGACAGACTTTAAAGTTTGACCCATTTGAAAAATTAGCCATACATTATTTTATCAGAATGGAGGTTTGATTCAATATCTCATGTTCATTTGAGTAGGAATATACTTTTGCCATGCAGGTAATGTCTACTGATCCATACTATTGCTATTTGGGCTTTGACAGAATTATACCGGTGATCGATTAAATTTTGGTTTAGCAGCTGAGCAAGCAAAATCTGAAGGCTATAAAATAGAGGTAGTCATTCCTCTAAATTTGCCGTGCTACTATATTGGTTATTGTTCAAATCCTACAAACTAAAATAAAAAGGAATGATACATGCAGACAGTTATTGTTGGAGATGACTGTGCTCTCCCACCACCTCGGGGAGTAGCGGGAAGAAGAGGTTTGGCAGGGACTATTCTTGTCCACAAGGTACTTATGTTTCTTTCCTTGTCTAAGCCTCATAGTATGGTGTTGCTATGATTCTATACATTATGGTGGCTGTATATCCTTTAGTCAATAAAGTTCTCAAATTTTTTGTATAAAATCTTTCTTAAAAATTTCAATGGAAATGAATGGTATAGATTGTTTGTTCATGAACCAGAACCACATTGAATACCAGAAGTTGAAACTGCGGAATTCTTAGGTTGAGTTTGAGTGAAGCTTCAAAATATGCAAGCTCAACGCCCTTGTATTGTGTACTGATTAAAAAACTTTTTGTTTGTGTTCTGAGATGCTTCTATGTTAGTTTGACGCTATTTCCTCATCGTTTGAGTCTGTGTCGCCATGTTTTTCCTCGATGGAAGGTGCTGAGGAAACTTTCCCCTTTTGTGATTCAAAGAGGGGTCTTGTCTTCCTAAATTCCCGTCCAATATCACGTCTGCCTTATTTTCAACGGTCAAGATGTTAGTGAACATGTCTATCATGAAAGAAACTAATTGAGTTCAATGATTTTTGGTGTTTTCCTTTCTGATGACATTTGCCTGGCATCTATGATTCGTTGGAATTGCTTAATACCTATTTGCAGCAACTGTTTTAAGTGGTTGGGATAGGCAACGATTCTAGGAATGATTAAAATGAACTTACCTCTATGTTCCTTTCATTTTCAACTTAGTGTAGTAAATGTTTACTTTGTGAATGGAAAGTAGCAGGGGAAGCAGCTGCTGCTGGTCTTTCTCTTGCTGATGTTACTGCAGAAGCAAAGTATGCATCTGAAATGGTGGGAACGATGGGTGTTGCCCTCTCTGTTTGTACACTTCCAGGCCAGGTCGCATCAGATCGTTTAGGCCCAGGAAAAATGGAGCTAGGTCTTGGAATCGTAAGTTGTTAAATAATCTCATTTTCTTGCTATCTTAATTACAGTTTAATCCATTTCAGTTACCTTTTATGATCAAGCAACCTGAATGAAGATCTTCCAATGATTATCTTTATATGTATCTCAACCACTAGAATATAATTGCTCGCCCCACGATGACTACTCGAGAATAGGACTTCAGAATTTATGCATCAACATGCATCACTGTGGCTTTCATAAATTGGTTCTTTGACTTGAAAATATTCCTCGCACTGCAGGCTTTGCTTTGATTTAGATCATTCCAATTGGTTGACATCATCCTGCTGATTGGCGGTGTATATTTAGTCATGACATGGATTTATATTAACCGTTTTTGAAACCCAGTGGCTAAATATGCTATTTCCTTTGCAGCATGGGGAGCCTGGGGCTGCTGTTGCTGACATTCAACCTGTGGATGTAGTGGTATCTCATGTTCTGAAGCAGATTTTATCAACGGTCTGTTTCACTTGACCACTAATTATTATGCTGCTTCTGTATGCTATTTTGTTGCTTAAAATATGGGATAGCAGGTCCCATGATAAAACTGAAACTCAATTATGATTGCATGCTAAATCTAGTTCTCTTTTCTTATCGTTTTTATCCTTTCTAGACATTATTGGAATCTTTACTGGTCCCGTAGTGTTTAGTTCCTTTAATTCCTTTGCATTCTGAGAAAGTGAGTTGAATGTTGCTATTGGGTGGTTTGGCACTGATTTGGCACTTCCCATGCATATAACACAAAGATTGGGGATTACCTTTGATCATTTCTGGAGGTTGTCAATGGTTAAAATCCTCTTCCTCCCAACTAGCCACACTAAAGCTGCCACTTTTGAGCAACATAGTTCCACACATATGGCATATGTGCCTGACTATCTCCCTCCAAAGGAGATCGAAGCAACTTATAGAATGAATGGACCAAAATGTAGCCTGAACTGTAGCCACATAATCCTGTCCCGATCCCCCATTGATGGAGCACATAAGTGCATTCTAGCTAGGAGCATTATGAGATCTGCTATTTCCACATTAGATAGGTTCGTGGTTTGCCATAATGGCCATTATGTTACCATAATGGTGGCAACCTTATGTATTATGGGGTTGTAATGGCTGTTACAAAAAAAAAAAGACTCGCTCGTTGAATTTGGCTTTCAAGTTTGTGACTTCCAAATCTTTGACACTCTCTGAAGAGAGGGTATCCTTTGTCCACCAACCTCCTTCATTGCAACCGTCTCTCTCCACAAAGGACCTTCTTCCGTCCTGAACCTCCACGACCATTTTCCTAATAGCACTATATTCGCCTTCTCCAAGTCCTTAATGTCAAGCCCCCACCAACATCTTTATATGGCTTGCAAACCTCTTCACAACCTAGTAAATGTTTTTTTTTCGTACCTTGCCATAAGAAAATCACGTCTCAGCCCTTCCAATCAGACCAAAACATATTCTGGATACCTGAACAGAGACATGAAATATAGAGGTATATATTTGATATAGCTATAGTATAGTAGAGTGAGTAGTGCCCTGATTAGATAGATTTGTTGTATTTTGAATCGTCTTTTTTGTTAGTATTGTTAAGTCCACTTTATTAAAAGATGCTTTGTGGACACCATGCCGTGGGGAAGACCCCGTAACTGAAGGGAAAGTTCTCGCCCTGCACCAAAAGATCCCTGTCATTTACTCCACTTCATCGATGGACAACCAAATGCCCAACATCTCACTCTTAGTGATGCTAACCTTCAAACTTGACATGCCACCACTTTAAAGCACCTAATCACCAATCTTAAGTTGTCCACCATACCTACATCCGCTTTGCAAAAGAGAATGGTGTCATCAATGAACCAAAGGTGGGAAATTGGGACTTGTCATCTCAATCCTGAAGCTGCATATGAGACCAACCTCTTGCCCTTCTCATTCTGCTCAAGTCTTCTACCACCACTACAAAGAGTCAAGGGGAAAGCGGGCCCTCCTGTCGGACGCCTCTCGAACTTTTGGAAAAAAAAAAAAACTTTTGGGGACCCATTGACTAGAATTGAAAACCTTGCCGAATGGGTACACACCCTCATCCACCATCTCCACTTCAAACCACACCCCAATTGCCCACACCCCAATTGCCCTAGCATGTAATCCAGAAAACTCTAGTTCATATGGTTGTAGGTGTTTTGTATATACATCTTGCACACTATACCTTTCAACCCTTGTAGTGAGAATCAATGCACTTATTTTATAATATTGTTGATTACCTGGTTGTGCTATATGGGCTCAATATTGAGCAATTATGAGGCAACATGAATAGAGGCAATGGGGATCGATGCACTCATTTTATAAGATTGCTATTTGACTGGTTGTGCTATATGAGCTCAATATTGAGCAATTATGAGGCAACATGAATAGAGGCTTAGCCTTGCAGAGGTGAAGGATGTTGAGGGGTCATTGCAGAGATGAAGGATCTTGAGGGGTCATTTGGTAACCTGTATTTGGATTGTTACATAAGAATCCAAATCTAGGATTTCGAATCCTTAAGATTTTCATTCTGTCAATAGTGGTTGGCACCCTAGATTTTTGCTCTATGGAATTTAGAAACGGTGGTTGGATTCTGTTGGGAGCTATGGAGAGCAGATGTCGTTGCTCTCCTTAAATGAGCAATTAAAAAAAAAAAGACCATTAGGGAGGATTGCCAATCTTCAGATTTTGCAAGCTTGCTTTTAGAGTGGAATTGAAAAGTGGGTTTACTTAGGATTTAAGATCCGGGGTGCCAAACACAATATCTTGGCCTGGATTTGGATTCAATTCCAGAAGCCCCAAAATCTAAGCTACTAAATGAGGCCTGATATTGTTATGTGGAAAGATTAGGGTGGACATAATGAAGAACGAGACTGAAGTAGCCTAAACGGTAGAAGCCCGATAAAAAAATAAACAGAGAGAGTTGAGATTGTCTGCGCATGTGCTACGAAGGCCGAAGGCAACCCTAGTAAGATGGGAAACTTTACTTAGGATTGAAGGGTGTAAAGGAGGATGAGGGAGAGACCTCAAAAGGACTTTGGCTTGAGCTGGTGAGAAGGGATATGAGGGCTTGTATAGTTACCAAGGATAGGGCCTTAGATAAGAATGATTTGTGAAGTAGGATTCCTAAAGCGGACCCCAAATAGCTGCACTAAGTCTGCAATGATGATGGTGGTGAATTTTCCTTTTGCATTATATATGGAAACTAGTGAACTTTTTATGGTTTAGAAGTACTCCACAATCTGGTGAAGAAATGTCACCACTGCAAATCTTGTATGATTACAGTTCAGATCTCAATTGTTGGAACCACTCTTTTTTTCTTTCTCTTCATTAGGTTTGTATTATAGTTCTTTTTCACTATCTTTCTACTTGGAATTTCCATGTTTATGCGAACCAATTGTCTTTGCCTTTGCTTGATTTACATGTATGTGTGTCTCCATACATATATATTATGTTGTTATTTTTTCGAGTTACGCGGATCATGCTATTCTACATTTAATGCGACAAAAATGTAAAATTTTGAAGACTAAAGAATATTTTCTTTATTAAGCTGAATAATTCATTCAAATTGAATAAAAAGATGTCAATGCTTGATTATGTTTTTAATGTGGGGGCATTTTCACACCGGGCTCGAGTGGGGTGGCCGGTGGGATGCAGGGGCACACTCGGGGTGGGCGGCCCATAGAACCCATGGATTTGGGGCCCACGAGGAGGGTTTGGCCGATGACCTAACCTATGGATTTGGGGCCCGAGCTATTGAGATAAAGGGATTAATTCGCCGTGCTCTATTAGTTCGAGCTTTTAGAGCAAGTGGTTAATTGTCTTGCATCAAATTGGTATCAGAGTGGGAGGTCTCGTGTTCGAGACTCCTCACCAGGGGTGATTAATGCGGGGGCATTTTCACACCGGGCTTGAGCGGGGTGGTCTGTGGGATGTAGGGGCACACTCGGGGGCAGAACCCATGGATTTGGGGCCCACAAGGAGGGTTCGGCCGAGAACCTAATCCATGGATTTGGGGCCTGGGCTATGAGATATGGGATTAATTCGCCATGCTCTATCAGTTTGAGCTTTTAAAGCAAGTGTTTAATTGTCCTACATCAGTTTTGATGATGGTACATGGATAAGCGCCTTTAAAAGATACGAAAAAGATTATTACAATATTTCGAACGCATGAAACTCTACTTGAGAGAGTGAATGAGAGGAGTTCTTCAGGTAAAGATTGTTGGCTATTGTTGCTCACAACTTCGATGAATTTTGTCAAAAGTGGAAATTTCTCTTGACTAAATGAGGTGAAAGTCTAATTGAATTCTTTGTATTCTTGGTTCAGTCGAATAGACGATTGAGTGCGCTAAATAAGAAAGTTTATGAAACAGTAAAAATGTTAAAAATGCTGGTGCAAGACCACTTGTCAATCATAAGTTTATGCTTCACGGAATAGTCAGCTGAAAAGTTGAAACTAAAAGGTATGATTATATGATTCTTGTTTGCTAATGGCTGCTATGATTAGAAGTATATATTTAAATTGTGTGCCTAGTTTTTATATGTTTGTTATCGATTTTCAAAGGTTTTCTTGAAGATGTTTGAGTCAGCAGTCCACTGTAACATGCATACTGCAGAAGTTTATAAAACAAGCATGAAGATGTATTGTTTATTTCTTCCTATTCAACATGTTGGTTTGTTTGACTTGCAGGAAACTCAATATGTTCCAATCACAAGGGGGAGTAGGGTCGTGCTCATGATCAATGGGTAAGTGACTTGTTTCAGTTCTTTGCTCTCCATTGTTGTCTTTCAACTGAGGTTCAAATAAATGGAACTTGGACTCAATGACGGTCCAAGTGTGATTAAGCCAGAAAGTAATTGTCTACAGGAGTACAATCATGACTTATAATATATACAAGGGAAATGCATTATGCCTACCGGACTTTTATACACTGGTTTTATAGCGTTGGATCTAAGAAGAGTTATATAAGTCATGTCCTTACTTTGGAGGCAATCACTATGTGAAACACATGCTCTAAATGCCACAAGAATTACCACTTGATGATCAGAGAGTCGTATATCCCAGTGGTCTCACTTCACACTAAAGTATCATAGCGTCATGTAGTAGCAGTACTCTACGATATTAAGGACTTCAAAAGCATAAATTAGAAATAATGGTATACGTCTGGAGTTCTAATTTGTGAATTCTGGAAGAAATCTGTATGTAAGAAGCATAAATGAAACACCTTTGGATATATTGCTTGTTGTAAATAGTATGAGGATTATTCTTGCTCTCTAGATAACTCCTTCCACCAAATCCCAAGGGAAACTAATAATTGCCAGTTGTCTTGCCAAGTAAATCGTCTTAGACCTCTTTGCATAGGAGATTCTTATCCATTGGCATAATGGGAGCTTTGCATTTGATTGTCTGTTGGGTCTTTTTAGTAAATTTTGTTTGTTACCAATAAAAAAAGATGTCAAATTCTAGAATCTAATTTGGAAATCAAAGTTCTGCAGGATGCTGTAAAGAAGAGCTAGCTGCTTCTTTGGAGGCTAGCTAGGGGTAGTTTGGGGCTGGGATGATTTTCTCATCATCGTTTCCTTTTTTAATCCACTTTATATCACTTTGTTTGGTTACTAATAAAATTCTATGTACAATTTAGAAAAACAAGAAGAAAATTCTTACACTTGGTAGTCTTGAAAAGAGATAATATTTTCCTGTTGTGTGGATGGTAGTCTTGAAAAGAGATCATATTTTTCCTGTCGTGTGGATGATGTGTCTGAACGATGAGGAACTCTGTGGAACACATGATCTTAAATGGGTCTTTCGAAAGAACTTAACTAATAGGGGTCATTTGGCCTATTTCATCATAGAGAGAATGTGCTTTGGAGGATGGTGTCATTTACCTTCTTGTGGGGTCTTTGGAGGAAAACATAATGAAAGGAATAAGGATCATCATCATCATCATCATCATCATCATCATCATCATCATCATCTAGGCCTTATCCCAATAATAGGGGTTGGCTATATGGATCCTATTTTGCGATGCCACTCTATCAAGGGCCATACCTTCGGTTAGATCATAGGTCATCCTCCATCCACATCCTTTTGGACCTTCCCCTTGCCCTTTTAGAGCCTTCAACTTGTACCAACTTAATCCTAACTTGTGCGATTCTTGGTCTTTGGTTCACATTACCAACCATTGAAGTCTACTCTCCCTCATCCTATTACCTATCGGTGCTACTGCCAAGTTCCCTCAAATGCATTCATTTATAATTCTATCCTTATCTTGCAACCTATAAAGTAGGAAAGCTTTGAAAAGAATGGAAAGACTAGTAGGGTTGGACATCCAATCCAATTGTATTTATAAGACAAAATATGCAAATTACATAAAATATCCCCAAGTAAAATGAAAAAATTGAAAAACAAAAAAACCTAAGAAACAACATAAAACTAATACCCAAAGGCCTCTAACCCAAACTAGGGGCCCATGACAGGCCCATATATACTGTAAACACTCCCCCCCCTAAGCTGAGGCATAGATATCAATCATGCCCAACTTGCCTTGAATATGTCTTCCCACTTCAACTGAAAGGGCCTTGGTGAAGATACCAACAAGTTAATTTGTAGACCTAACAAAGGGAGTGGAAATAATGGCAACAACAACCTTCTCAAGAATAAAATCACAATCAACTTAAATATGTTGTGCGCTCATGAAAAAGGAGATTGGAAGCGATATGAATTGCAACCTCGTTGTCACAGTACATGGGCACATGAGTAATTACTAGAAATCTAAATTAGCAACAAAGCATTTCAACACAAGATTTGACATGTAGTATTCGCCATAGCTCGATATCAGCCTTAGCACTGTATCTTGCAATAATAGTTTGCTTCTTAATCTTCCATGTAACAAGATTTCCTCCATAAAAGTACAATACCTTGTTATAGAACAATGATCATTAGTTCTTGCCCGGTCTGCATTTGAATAACCTTTAATATTTAAATGATTATTACAACTAAATAGAACTGCACGTCTTAGAGAAGACTTACTGTAATGTATGCGACGAACAACTCCAGATGACTGGAGCGAGTTGCTTGCATAAATTGCATACTATACGGATTGCAAGAGATAGCTCAGGACGAGTAATAGTTAAATATATTCACCGACCAACCAAACACGGATACATGCAAGGATCATCAAGAAGCTTCCTATCATCAGCTCAAAGTTTCTTATTAGCTCTAATGTGGAATCAAGGGGTTTGACATCAAGATTACTAGTTGAAGTTTGAAAGTTCTGGTGCATATTTTCGCTGAGACAAAACAAATATCATTATTTAAATAAGAGACTTCAATGCTAAGAAAATATTTGAGCAGCTCCAAATCCTTGATGTAAAAAACCTTGCTTAGCCTCAAGTTAGAAATCTCACTATCATCATCACTTGTAACAAAAATATCATCCACATATACACTGACAATGATAATGCCTTGCACACGCCACTTAATGAACGCTGAGTGGTCTGATCGAGTACGAGTAAATCACCCCATTAAAATTTTCAAACCAAGCTCGAGGCAGTGCTTCAAATCATATATTGCCTTTTTAAGACAACGTACCTTATTCTTCTCCCAATTTTGAGTAAAGCCAGGAGGAGGAAGCATATAATTTCTTCAATTAAATCACCATTTAAGAAAATGTTCTTAACATTAAACTGGTGCAATGGCCAATTCAAATCAGTAGAAAGAGAAATGATAACACGAACTGAGTTCTTTTTAGTAACAAGAACAAAGGTTTCAGAATAATCCCTACTCTCTCTCTCTCTCTCTCTCTATCTCTCTCTCTCTCTATATATATATATATATATATATTATATATAATATATATATATGCGTAAAACCCTTTAACTACTAATGGACTTTATATTTGACTATACTAGAGCATACACCCAACTGGTATGGTTAAAACAGTTACTAACAGTCGTTACAGGGCCGAATGTAACAATCTAAAATAGTTTTTTCCCCCTTGTTAAAGGTTGTTATGGCCCGTAATGTAAAGGTAATGGTGGTAGCTGCTATGACCATCGTTACCGTTATGACATACCTTGATACCCAATGACAACCCACCGGAGTCTTCCCCAATAGATAAGGTGGTTATCTCCTATGTACAATTCTTCTCAAGTGCAACCATCTCCTCCTCTATACCTTGAGCCATAGAGGAGAAGTCATTGCGTCTTTATAATTTTTAGGAATAGTAGAAGAAGAACACTCACGAGTAGAAACAAAAGACTTGTGTTCACAAAACAATGAATATAGGAAATAAAATGTTGAATAGGATGAGCATACGTTGTCTTTTAACTTTTCTAACAGTAACAAGCGAATCAAGAGACAAATTTAATTTGGATCAAAATAAATGGGCAAGCAAGCAGGTATACAATCAATAACTAGATTCAAAGGAGCATCCCCTATGATGGATTTTGGGAAGGCTGTTGTTCGAACATTTCTTCGTTCTTCATACCCCTTCAAACCAGATTTAGTTGCCTGAGAATCAAAAACCACTCTATCTATATCATCATTAGGTGGAGAACATGCCTTTGGGATAGAAAGAATTGGATCGGAGTCTAGAAACCATTTACTAGTCCTCTTCATGATCTTTAGAAAAATATAGAATTTTTAAGAAACTTGACATTCATAGAAACACAACGTTTTTTTAATGACTGGATCAAGACACTTAAACCCTTTTGGGAAGTTGAATATCCCAAGAAAACACATTTAATAGTTCGATTTGACAATTTATTTTGACGAGGATTAGTATTGAGAACATAACAAACATATCCAAAAGACTTGTAATGGAATTTCAGGAATCGGGTAGAATGCTGAGAAATATTGATTGGGAGACTAGCCCTTAAGAACCATAGTTGGCAAACGATTAAGTAATAGGTAGTAAGGACAAGATCCAACCAAAGATACTTGGGAACATGCATACTAATAAGAAGAGCACGAGTAATTTCTAGAAGACGTCTATTATTATTTTTAGCAATATCATTTTGTTGGGGGTATATGCACAAGTAGTTTGAGAATTTATGTCATTCTCCTGAAGATAAGACAACACAAAATGAGAAAGATATTTCTTTGCAATATCAATACGAAGGGTTCCAATATTTATATTAAACTGATTTTTAAACTAAGCATGAAACACTTTGAAGATTGAACCAACCTCATCTTTATTTTTCATTAAATAAGTCGACGTCATACGAAAAACATCATCAATGAAGGAGAAAGTATTTAAATCCATTAGAATTAATTGGAATCGGCCCCCAACATCAGAATGAACTAACAAAAAGTTTCTATTTGACCTTTTTTTTTTTTTTTTTTTTCCATAGAGGTATAACAAACCTATGATATTTAGCCAAAACACAACCTCACATTGAAAATTCTTGATATCATTAGGCTCAATTGACTGGCGCAACAAAGACTGTAGTACTGAACAATGTTTTAAATAGCGGCGTAGAGTGTTACGTAGCGTTTAACCCTTTGTAGTACAAGTAGCAAAGCGTGTAGCTAACGCTACACGATACTTCTATTTTTTTATTTAAAAATAGAAAAAATATGATAAATAGTAAGGAAAAATAAAAAATAAAAAATGCCTAAAAGATTATTAATTTTTTCCAGTATAAGCATTTTCAAACAAGTTATTAATCATAATTTATCAAAAGCCAATTCACATACATAAAACAAATCAAATTATTATCACATCTACAACTTTTAAAGCAAACTATAATTAATAATGTCTAATTGAAACCACAAGTCACGAGTATGAAAAGAATTAAAATCCCATAGGTTGAGAGTATTAAGTACAAATAAAATATAATTACCATTTATTAAAAAAGGTGTAGTGGATGCTACATATGTAGCCGTAGCGTCATAGCTACGCTATGCTACGGGCGCTATTCAAAACACTACAGAATTAGAAGGATGACCAAAACGATAATGTCAAAGATAAAGATCCTCCTTTTTTACAGTAAGACACTAATCGACTTGAAGAATTTGAATGAAGAATGCATAACCCATCCTTCTCAAGTCCACCACCAAGCAGTTGTTTTGTCTTCAAATCCTGAAAGACACAATGATCATGTGAAAAATATCACGCTACAATTTTTTATCCTTTGTAATCTGACTCATAGATTAGAGGCCAATAAGATAGACGACAAGGGAACAATGGTGAAGCCGAAACAATACCATTTTCCTTAATAGGTGTCAAGGTACCATCTGCTAACTTCACGCGGCCTAAATGAATATTTGAGGTAAACAAGAAAAAGAAACAATTGTACCTATTATATGATTAGTAACCCCCAAATCAATTATCCAAGGAGTGGACTCAGAATCAGTGTAGAGAGCAGTGAAGGTATTACTTGCAAAGATGTAATTGGAGAGCAAGACAGGTCATGTTCTAGGTGGTGTCCGTTAGTAATGTATCATACTCACTATTAGAGAGATGGACCACATCCTCAATTGGTGTAACCACAATGACTTTGCTAATGGAGCCATTTCCTTAACTGTACTTGGAAAGTATTTATCATATGTAGTAGTTGAATTAGCATAATAGCCTTGAGGTGGTCTACCACGAAGTACCCAACGCCAGCGGCCATATCGACCACAATGAGTAACCAAACGGTCTGCACCATACCCACGGCCAACACTACGCCTATGCCCATGGTCTGCATCTCTTCCTCTCGTCTAGTAGCTCTACCTCTTCCGGTACTAACATCATCAAAATTTCCTAAATCTAGTTGGTCACAAGAGTAGATTTCTCAACCATGGTAGGTCCCATAGCTACGCAGCGCTTCTCATCCCTTGAGAGCAAAGCACAAACATTATTTAGGGTAGGTAGAGTAGGCGAACTAAGAATATGAGCTCGAATAGATTCAAAATCAGAACTAAGGCCCACCAACTCCTTGAATATCTTTTTATTTTTATTTTTTGAATACTTCGTTTATATGCCTCTACAATGTGGTGCAAACAAATTGGATGTCATCTGGGAATGATTATTCCTGTTACAATCCACTCATCTTAGCATACTAATTAGAAATTGAATGCTCTCTCTATCTCAAAGGTCCCAATCTTCTGGTAAATATTTTAAAATTCGAGCCATATTATTACGATTGGCATACAATTTATGAACAGTCAACCAAATCTCACAGGTAGCATATAATAAGAAAGGCCTTCACTAACTCTTCTGATTCCATAGATGAGCAGGTTATTTGATTTCCAATCTCCGTAAGAAGGATCTGACATAGCAGGTTTTTTATACTGCCATCTATATATAGCCTTTCTTTTCCTCCAATAAACATCTCA
>JAJHSJ010000009.1:8817306-8865397 GCA_021015155.1 Magnolia officinalis
CTACTACCAATCTTGGGCAATTTATTTTTGGATATTTTTGCATATGGCTGATTATAATTCATATTTTTACTGCCATGATTATATTTTCAGATCCCCTGGTTTATCTAGTTTATGATATGTGGAATGCATGTGATGTCTCTTAATGATTATCCTATCTATTATATCACTGGTCTATCTAATCTGCTATGCATACATACTTATTGCAAATGATGTCTGTTAATCAACTGTTTAAACATTTTACATCTATCTGTTATATGCATATTCCTCTGAATAACGGTTCTCCCACGTTACCTTAACTTCAGTCAATATCAACTTCTATATCTTTGTCAATGACTGACAAAAAGGGGGAGAAGAGTTCAAACACCCTAAATGAAAAATTGTATATCTGCTTGTATATTTGCTTGAATGGTGTTGCAGGTGGTAGGGGGAGCAGCGATAGGGGGAGAATGCTGTAAGGGGGAGCAACTACTGGTTATGTACATGGTTTCATTAGAAATTGTAAAATTGTGTAAAATGCATGTACGTACAATTTAGGATGTGTTCGTCTAGATACTAGTCTAGGGTGTTTTGGTATTTTGTCACGTAATTGACAAAGGAGGAGATTGAAAGTACCCTGGTTTGTCAATTAGCATGAGTGTTTGAGTGAACTAGACTATAGAGCCTCATAGGAAGATCAATTCAAAGCGTCTGCCTCAACCGGATGTGTGCAAGCTCGCCACAGGTAAATCTAAAGCCTCACATCCTATGTCCCAAAACACCAGGTAAATAAAACCTTTAAAACAAGTTAGAATATCATAGGATTTTTTAGTAAGAAAACTTTTTCAAAAACAGAAAATCTCTAAGTTTTCTTGTGTCACGCCCCGAAATTCGTGTACCTAAATAAGGTATTCAGGACCCGAATTCCAAGGTATGAATTATGATATGATGACATTTATTACAATCCAGTTGATTCAATCGAATTCAGTAAATACTCAACGTCATCTAATAAGAAAATACACCTGAAATGTTTATTAAATTCAAATATTTTGATAGTTGTCCTCTCTACATCGAACTTGAACATAAACTAACCTAAATAACAATAAAAATAAAAATAAAAAAAAAAGACTTAATTGAATTAAAAATAATCCTAATTCCAAAAGTAAAGCTAATAGTAGAGGCCCGCCTGCTCATAGTATTCCAGCTCTACACCTGTGCATTTTTTTTAGTAGGATGAGCATAACAGCCCAGTAGGGTCATTTCTTACCCAAAATTTAATATGTTCAGATAATATCAATTTTATAACAATGAAGGAAATAGAATACAATAACGGAATGTAATAAAAGAAAATGCAATGCATGTAATATTTCCATGAATACTTGTAACATTTAAATTATTTCTTACAACACCGTACCCAAGTGGATGGTCACGTTGCATTAACGCCCACGCACTGATACCTCGTGGTGAGGGACCCATTTATACATTAGCTGGTCAGACTACTGCTCCAGTTGTACCTCTGACGTATGTCCACGCACACAATTTTACTCATATGCCGTACACAAAGGAGACTCCAAAGGATCCAGTGGGTTCTAGGGTCTTTCACCCAAGGGACACGATTGCCCTACTTGTTGGCTTTAGGGTCTCTCACCCAAGGGACACGATTGCCCTACTTGCTAATTTATACACATTTTTTTTTAACAATTAAATAATCTATAGATAAACATGAATAACATGAACAATTTTAATATCACAAAATAAATGATTAATAATTTAATCAATCCAATTTCTACACTATAATGCAAGTTCTGAACAAGGTGCATAATTTGTTAAAATATCAGATTCTACATGAGCTCCACCCTTGAGCAATAAATCTCACATTGAGTGGCTGAGGCCTACCAAACTCCATGTTACTTTCACATTCTCAGCTCAATTTCTAGTGGTCCAATACAAAAGTTGGTTCAGCAATTTGGACGGTCTGATTGTCATACAAGCATTTCATGATGGACGGTTGAGGAGTCACCACCATATTTCAAATGGCAATAGACTAACATAATAGTGTTATTTAACAAAGAGGTAGAGTGTGGAAATAAATTCATACAACAAACCAAGTAAATGGTACAACTCAAGGTAATAATTTAAAAATGCAGGTATATGGTGAATCTATACACTACAGAACCTGAGAGGTTATGACCCTTTACACAATCCAGAGCCTTTGGTTCATTTATAGAATCCATACAGCAACTTCAATGCCCAACCATTCAATTCTTCATGAAAAATGGGAAAGCTACTCGCGCAAGTATGATTTGAATCCTACTTGTGTGTCACGTGCCACACGAGCCACGTGTGTGAAATCTATTCCGTTCATCTGAGAGGTCATATTTTCTATGTTCACTTTTCTGAAATTTGACAGTTAAACTAATTAGGTGGACCATACTTGTAAGTTGAATAAGAACATTGTTAGCTTTCATTCATTCATGGTGCCTAAGAAAAATAGACAGACTGTGCTCTTTTTATTTAATATTATTATTATATATATATATATATTATTTTATTTTTTTCTATTTGGGCACGTCAAAGATGTGGATTTCCTAGTAGATTTCTCAGACTTACACACGTGTGCTATGTTCCACATGTAGAGACGAGTACGATTATAGTCATACTGGTATATCTCGTATTAATAGAGTCCCATTATAATAAGAAGATCTCCAGTACAACAGATTTGAAACATTACGGTCCATCAATTAAATAACCTCTAACCTTTAATATATATGAAAAATCTAACTCATTTACTAAGTTTATTAAACAATTAGGATCACTTACAAAAAAAAAAATACTTACATTCACTCATTAATGGATAATACTATTTATCAACAATTATAACTTATTTTCTATTTTTGAGGATATCCTGACTAGTATATAGGAATAATTTTTCATATAAGTGATCTTCATGTTGTTTTAGATGTATTGGAAGGGTTGGATTTTGTATGAACTTACTATGTCATAAATTTATTGGTGGGTGGACCGTAACTTACGGTCCAGCTTGATGGACTAGAAACTTTCTCCATTAAAGTAATTTCTCACGGTGCATCCTCTGACTTCTCATGAGGAGTTATTTGATACTCTGGCAGAGTATGACGGTTGACACGCAGGCACTCTAAAATTGTAATTGTGGCATATGATAACACAAATACTTTTATAAATTAAATTATAACTTTAGATAAATTTTTATTTATTTATTTATTATTAATTTTTTTTAAAAAAAAAACTTATATTAAATATCAGAAATATAGAAATTCCTAAATAAATAGAATTCCATACATAATAATCAAAAACATTATTCTTATAAAAATGTTGGATTAAATAAACATAATTAAATAGCTGAAAATAATAAATTTCAGGATAAGATCACCTACCTTAAAAAAATCTGATGACCGGCCCCGCTTTAATCTCTCTCTTGATCTACAGAGCTCTCTCTCTCTCTATATATTTTTTTTTTGATTAATTCCTTCGATTCTTTCTCTCTCTCTCTCTCTCTCTCTCTTTTTTTTTTTAAACGGATGCGTAATGAAAATGGAGGTATGGATTATGGGCGGTTTCGTTTAGTGGGAGGTTTCGGCGCCCATTACCGTACGAAAAGGAAGGAGAAAGGGGAACGTGGTTTAGTCGGCGTGCGAAAGATATAATTCATTTTATTTTTATTTCTTTAGATCTGGTGGGTCCCACTAGTAATAGTATAATCTACTCCGTCCATCATCTTGGCCTGGCCAAAAGAAGACGTAAGGCCAAAAATGAGGCTGATCCAAAACTCAGGTGGGCCACACAGAAGCGGACGGTGGAGTTACTTCCCCTTAAAAAAATGGGTTGTTACATCTTGTTTTGTCGATTTTATCGAAACACATCTCGATATGATCGACCTGCGCTGCCGATGTCCTTGATAATAAATCGATTCCATCGGAATGAGGACAAAAGTGTCAAACAACAACATGAACATCTGGACGGATTTATCGATGTATCGATATACCTATCGATATCATCGATATTCAAATCTCGAGTCCATCGAAAGTGACTCGATAATATCGACAGACAGATCTTCGGTGCCCCTATTTTTTCTTAAGAATATCATATGTGCATCAATATATCGAAACCTCCTCGATACCATTGAAATTCAAATCTCGATGATATCTGAAGGCTCTCAATGATATCGATCATGGGCGCCGAGTTTTTCCAGCAAAATATTTCAGGATAGTTTATCTATGATCGAGGGTCACTCGATAAAATCGATATTCAAATATCGATGATATCGGTACCATTTCAATGGCATCGAACAAGGACATAGACTGTCTAGCAAGCTTAATGAGAAATCCGTTAGATTTATCGATGTCTCGATACAGTTATCGATATCATCGACATTCAAATTTCGATGATCTCGAAGGTCTCTCGATCATTCTTGTAAACCTGAAATATTTCAAGACAAGTCTCTCTCATTTTCAAATGTCGATGAATCGACACTAGTATCGATAAAATCGGAGTTCGAAATCCGATGACATTGACACCCGTTTCGATTCTATCGACCAGCTGGCAAGAGGTTTCAAAAGCGTATGACATTTGAGTTTGTGTCATCGAGCGGACCATCGATGCTATCGAGAGTATACGCTCGATGATATCGAACCCGCTCGATGATATTGAACTCTGTCATAAATGTGACCGTTTTATATCCGTTGGAACCTTTTGCCTATATAAAGAGGACTTGTCTATTGTTACTGGTAGAGAAAGAAGAGAGTGCTTTTGAGTGTTTTACCTTAGATCATATACCCAAAGCCTTTTCTCTCAGGGAAGTTCATCCTCCAATCCACCCTCATCATTGATATTCAATAGAGTGGATTAGATCCTCCAGTTACTACCTTAATGGAAAATTATTAAGCTGGGATGCCTTGAATGCATAGATGATCAGAATCACTCTATCTTCCTTGTAGGAAAACATTTTATAGAGTAGGATTCCGTCTTAACCTTGACCCAACCCGAAGCCTCGTATTGGTACATCATCTGTGTTGCGGATCAAGGAAACCGAAGATTCTTCATCAACAAGGAGGAGATCTTCATCAACGTATTGAATGAGACTCATCTACTTATTTGTAAGTTATTAGAGTCCAAAGGATACTTGTAATCATTCCTTTTTAGGATTGGGTCTTAGGTGTTTCTCACCCTTGCAAGCCCTCGTAAGAGGCCTCCGGCAGGAGTGTACGTGGTGGGTACGTAGTGTTGACCCTTGCTCTGGGGAGAGCATAAACTTTTGGTTGAAGGTGAACCTGTTTAAAACCTTAGGTTCGAGGTGAACCGTGTGAAACCTCAGTTAGGGTCTTATGGAAGATCCTTAGCCAGTGTGCCTAAAAGTGGGTGCATTGCGTTGACCCTTGCTCGTGAGAGCATAAACAGTCAGCCTCAGTGTAGATTGTAAAGGTTGAAGGTGAACCTGATTTAAAACCTTAGGTTTGAGGTGAACCGCTGTGAAACCTCCTTAGTGAAATCTGGTACACTCAAAGGTTGAATGCGGTTACCGGGAGTGGAGTAGACAAGTAGTCGAACCACTATAAAATGACTATTTTTGAGATTGTTATTCTTTGGTTTGTGTGATTCGCTTTAATATTTTCATATCTGAATATCTGAGATCACATCTCACAGACATACACAGTCATATCCATCATAAACTAGTTTGCATATTGTTTACTTCTTAAATAGTTTGTGATTGGATCCTCTACAGGGCTTGGAAGCCAGTGGAGTTATTTTTGAGTAATCCTAATATGTACTTGTTGTTAGGATTAGTGTAATAGGATTTTAAATAAACCATAAAAACTTTAAAAAGTCCTATTCACCCCCCTCTAGGACATATTGGCATATTCCTACTTCAACTAAAGCGGTTTTCACCATTATTTCAAAATCAACCAAATAAGTAAGGCTTTTTGTGCGTCATGAAAATAGTTGAAGGACCTAATCGGTAGATTTGGAATACGACAAACCAAATCGCAATAGATAATCCATACTCCTTGAAAGCCTTGACTATGCATCTCTCCGATAAGGTTGCTCTTAACCACCTTAAGGTACAACAAAAATCAAATGGGGTGGATAGAAAGGGACCTCGACACCTTCCAAAGATGTCCAACGGGATTGATTGGTCGATCCCATAAGAGGGTGGCCAAAAATCAAAGGAACCCAACTCTCGAAGAGCTCAAATACCATGAAAATAGACAAAACAAACCCTCGGCTCACCACGAGCCGATGGTCCACTTGGCATGCTTTATACCCGTGGACGCTAAAGATCCCCAGGTGTGGGGATCGGCTCGCTTTTCCACAGGTTGCCTATCTCGAGGACTTTTATTGGGTGTAAGAAGGTGTTATATTTTACTAGAGTTTCTACCAACCAATTATTTTGATTCTACAGTCGGTTAAACCCTATAGAAACATTTAGGATTGAGAATTTAAAGATCTTTAACCCTAAGATGACTCTTAAGTTTACGTTCTAGAGATTATGAATAAGGGACCACGTTACATAGATGGAAGGTGTTGGGCACCTACTCTGCTCATACAGATATATCGTCTTTACTTTACATGTGACGCCCCATCACTGTGGTCACATGTGGGGGGTCACACGTGGGCGGGCACACGTGTGGGCGGGCCCCAAGATGGCTGGCAGGCTACTGTGTGGCTGACAGGCTACTGTGCACACAGTGAAAGGTGAAGCTTTATCCCACATCGGAAGTGCCGTCTGAAGTTGTAGTAGTTATATGTAGAATTGTCACCCTATGTTGTATGAGGCCTTTTGGGGCGATCCCAAGAACAAAACCGTGCGGGCTGTGCCCAGAGCGGACAATATCATACAGTGTGGGCGTGGGCTGTTACAAATGGTATCAGAGCCGAGGACGGCTCTGCCCTCGGTGGGGGATATTGTGACGCCCCGTCACTGTGGTCACATGTGGGCGGGCACATGTGGGCGGGCACACATGTGGGCGGGCCCCAAGATGGCTGGCAGGCTACTGTGCACACAGTGAAAGGTGCAGCTTTGTCCCACATTGGAAGTGCCGTCTGAAGTTGTGGTGGTTATATGTAGAGTTGTCACCCTATACTGTATGAGGCCTTTTGGGACGATCCCAAGAACAAAACCGTGCGGGCTGTGCCCAGAGAGGACAATATCATACAGTGTGGGCGTGGGCTGTTACATTACAAGATATGACTAATTTATGAGGAATAAGGTTAATTCGCACATATGAAATATTGGAATCTAATGCAATGATAATAAAGACTAATTGATCTGAATTTCTAATGGGTGGGATATGTAACGTCCCGTCCAACCAGCACAGTGTCCTGGGGCGTCCACGTAGGACTTGCCGCAGGACCATTCGCTTAAACCACTCATGGTGGAGTACCACAAGTTAATCAACTTAGATTTAGCCCGTTAGGCTAGACCAGTCTGGGCATAACTGGGCCAAGTGCAGCCCGCCAAGCCAGATGAGCTGTTTACACTTAACAACAGCCCGTGTGGGCCGCCCAACAACCGAGGAGGGTCAGAAAATTCTAAAAGTTTAGGAAATCATAGATCTCACTGGGCTTGTGGTCCATCGCGGACTGTGGACCTAGTGGACACCCAGAACTAGGATCTGGCATTAGCCGAATGTACCCCACCAATGCCAGAATTGGAATCTGGCACTTGCAATTGAAGTCGAGATACCAGGTGTTCCAGGCATCATATTTCTTCCAAAATTGTAGTGATGGTTTAATATATTTTTCTACACCCGTCCACCAAATCTGGGACCTGATTGTGGAACGGTGACCGTTAATCGAAAATCGGACTCGTACGACCAAACCCCACATCCGATCGTTCCCAAATTTTGCGTGGCCCCTCATAGGGCCATTGAGTACCTACCCTATAAATTTCATAGCCAGAGAGCCACCAGAAATGCCCCATTAATCAGAATGGGCCTCCCAAGGCCGTTTAAAGATTGAAACCCTATGCTCAAACCCCATATTCGTTCATCCTTTTGATCTCAAATTTTATATGGCCCCTCATCGGGCCATGAGACACCTACACCCCGAATTTGGTGGCCGGAGGGGTGATAGGGCCGCCTCAACATCAAATAGAGCCCTAGTAGACTATTTCGAGAAATTATGGAAACTTAGGGCCATAGGGAGAAAATAAAGCCCTAACCCCCTTATCTCATAACTCCCTCTTTACTACACCCACCAAAGAGAGAAAAGGGAGAGCAAGGGAGTAAAGGAGAAGGAACTGTGAGTAAAGGGAGCTAGGGTGGACCCTTTGATCAAGGTGGGGCCCAAGGAAATTAACCATTTCAACTTCCTACTTCTCCTCAAGGGAGAAACTCTCCTCCATAACCTCAACGATCGTCCATGGGTCGCCTAGGTAAGATCTTTCACCCATTCTTCTTGAAAATCCATGTTTTAAGAAGGATTAACTTGGATCTCTAACATGCAAGTACTTGCTCTAGGGATTCCTGCCGATCGACCTCAAAGCCCTCTTTCCTAGGTCGTTTTCTGAATCTCCAACGATCTATAGGTGCGGACTATTGTTCTTAGGTGGCCTAACACCAATTTTAGTACGAGCTTAATGATTTTGAATGCTTGGATGTTGTATTTGAAATTCTAGAGAAATCCTAGGGATTATACGTTTGTTGGAATTGTTTGGATATGCATGCTTAGCTCTCAAATTTGATGTAGATCTTGCCTTTCACATGATATTATGTATGGATGATAATATGCTCATGTTAGATTAATTCTTTCCCCTCATATGTGGTGCTTCATGGTGTGTATGATTATTTACACTTGTACTCATGATTTCTCAAGATGGAGGAAGTGTTTAACTTCCTCACACAATCCACACACTCACATGCACCTTATTTTCGTGATAATATTTCCTTACTTGGTAGAAGTATTCGTTCTATATGGTTGAGATGCATAAGAATATGATATTGGTCTGCTAGTTGATAACATTGGTTGTGGGCACATTGTAGATCCCCTTCACTCTCTTGGGTTGGTCAGGAACATGATGAGAGACGGTAGTCCCATCGGTAAGACTATGCTAGGGTTATATCCTTGGGTTTGGGGGGGTGTGATCTGGTGGCTGTAGTTCGACTACGTGGGTCCCTTGTGCACGAGGTCACTCGTCTCACGCTCGCCTGACTCGTGCGGTCTAGCCTACTGTCTGACCAACCTTGTTTGTCAACCCTGTTTGCTCACCTATGTATGGAACCTGGAACACCTTACAACCATTGTGGCCCATTGATACCTAGACTGTAACTGTAATGCCCCGGAAAATCGGGGGTCATGCATAGACTCGACTCCCAAGTTCCCGAGTGTCACTTATCATGCATTTATGGTTTTTTATGATTAATCAAATTTAACTGTGCAATTTGGAATTACCTGAAGCATGAAGCACAATCGCACCAGTTACTGAAATGAAGGAAATCTCATAAATATACAGGTCCAAAAATAATAAAGGGCCGCCTAAGGCGTTGCCCAACAGGATATGAAAAAAAAACTATATCCAAAAGACTAAAGCGGAGCCCGCGGCTCAGCAAATCCAAATTCAGCCTGATCAAGCCGATGGAGAGCCGTCCATCAGCTGAAAGTAGGAGAACTCGTCCTCCTCGTCAAAGCTCACCTCGCCAGGTTCCTCATGCCCTGAGTCACCTGTATTTATGAATGGGCCTGGTTGGTGTTTTAAAACACCGTCCCAGAGTGGGAGTGAGTGATCAACTCAGTGTGAACTATTGGTCTCAAGTTACAACAGGCATCAATTAAATTATGAATTTAATAAAAGTAAATATTCATAAATACCTAACTAATCTTGTTAATGTATATGCATGATAGATGATATGATGTATGCCCTCGCCACAACACTCCCTTGAGCGATTCCGTCTAACGATCGCGTATGTCAACACTCCCTCAAAGCGACCTCGACTTCCGAGTCGCCACCCTAACTAATGTATGCAGTGATAATGTTAACCAAGTTCTTAGTTAAGTCCATTCATCCAGCAGGTTTGGGAATCTGATACATCCCACGTATCAATGCCCTAAACGGGTTGCAAGGCCAAGACCCCCCAATGCGTGAGGCCGAGACCTCGCGGTCTGTGATCCCGTCGGGTTCCTCATCCCCGACTTCAAGCACATGAGGAGTGCCGAGAGAAAGGGATCGCTCGCGGTCACTACGGGGAGGCGCGGCACCTCAGCGTAGGCCGACAGCTCTGACACGGTGTCTCATTCCATCATGCCCGCTCACGAGGCAGTGGACTAGAAATCAAATGGTTATCGAGGGGCTACAACGGTTGTAGGGTGTTCCAGGTTCCATTATATGTATGAGCAAACATAGTTAACAATCAAAATTTGTCAGTAAGTAGACTAAACCGCATGAGTCAGGCGAGCACGAGACGAACGACATCGAGTACTAGACCCATGCAGTCGAACTGCTGCCGCCCATACGCACTCGTCCGGCTTGCATGTTTAGTCTTAGGGTAGTCTAACCAGAGGGACTACCGCCTAACCTCGTGTTCCTGACCAATCCAAGGGTTCGACGATAATTCATAACTTGCCATCATCAAGGTTATCAACCAACTTACAACATCATGTTGCATAAATCCTACCATACAATTCAATGTCCCTAACAAGCATAATACATTAATACAAACAAAGTGCATGTGAGAAGTGTGGGTTGGCGAGGAAACGAACCGATTCCTACGCCTCTTAGACTTAAAATGTGTCAAGGCAAGCATCATACAAGACATGAGTAACAACATATGAGGTAAATTAAGCAACACATAAGCATATGATCATCTACTATATCACCAAGCATGTGAGGGGCACAAATGCGAACATACGAAAGAAAACCAACAAACATGCGATTCCACACATCACCAAATGATACCCAAATCCTAGGGTCTCTCTAGATTTCACAAACACTTCACTCAAGTAAGCAAAATCATTAAACACATGATATAATCGGTGCTAGGCCACCTAAGATTAATAGTCCGCACCTATGGATTGTTGGAGACTTGGAAAATGCCTAGAGATGCCGAACCCGGTGCCGATCGGCCGGAATCCCTAAAGCAACATTTATATGTTAGAATCCTAAATAAATCCCTCCTCATCACAAGGGTTTCAACGAAAATGGGTGGTGGATCTTACCTAAATGATCAACGGAGTGAAAAGGGCGGTTGTGGATGAGGAATCCTCCTTTGAGAAGATGTAGGGAGTTGTGGGGGTTTGATTTCCTTGGGCCCACCTTGCTCTTCTTTCTTCACTCTCCCTTCCTCTCTCCTTCCTTTCTTCTTTCTCCCCTTTCTCTCTTCTCTCCCTCCCTTCTCTAGGACAAAATCGTATGGGGAGAGGGGGTGCCCAAATAAGGCCTTTATATAGTGTCAGCTTTGGAGTAATTGGCCCCGAATGTTGGGTCTTTACTATACTAACCCTATGGGAGGGTTTTTCTAGCTTATGGGGTGTACTAGTCGATATACACTGTAGGATAGTTAGTCCTAATGATGATCTACGTATGGACACAATCGGTCCGCCATTTCGACGCGCCGATCGACAAACATGATTAGAAGTCTGTTCAACGTCACCGATGGTCGATCGGGGCCGTGACTATACGAATATGAGGAGGGAAATTTCCTTACTCGATGTGTGAAGTTTGGTCACAAACCGACGGTCTGAAATCCTCAACTTTGCATAAGAGTGGACGACTCAAATCACTTAAGTTTCCATAATTTTCCCAAACTAGCCTTCTAGGGCTCCTTATTGAAGTTGGGGTGGCCCTAACGCCCCCTAGGTCGCCAAATTCGGTGGGTAGGTGTCTTATGGCCCAATTAGGGCACATGTAAAATTTGGGGACAAACAGATGAACGGATATAGGGTCTGAGTAAGCGATTTTATCCCTTAAGTGGCCCTGCGAGGGCCATTTTGGTGATTGAAGCGGTGCTGGCGGCCCTCTGGCCATGAAACTTATAGGATAGGGTCTCCATGGCCCGATGAGGGGCCATGCAAAATTTGGGGACGATCGGATATGGGGTTTGGTCGTACGGGTCCGATTCACGATCAACGGTCATCGTGCCACGATCGGGGCCCAAATTTGGTGGACAGGCGTAGAAAAATACATTAAACCTTCACCGTAAATTTGGAAGAAATCCGACAGCTGAAAGGCCCGGAGTCTCAGTTTCTTTTGTCAGTGCAAGATTTTAATCTGACATTGGTGGGACGCATTGGGCAAGCGCCAGATGGTACTTCTAGGTGTCCACTGGGTCCGCAGTCCGCAATGGACCACAAGCCCAGTGAGATCTATAATTTTCTAAAGTTTTAGATTTTTTCGAACCTCCTCGGTCGCTGGGTGGCCCACACGGGCTGTTGCTAGGTGTAAACGGACTATCCGGCTTGACGGCCCGCACTTGTCCCATCATAATTAGACTGGTCCACCCCAACCTAAACTAACATTGAGTACTAATGGTCATTAAGTGATATTATAAGTTAATAAAAAAATAATAATAATAAATTTCAAGGATTTTTTTGAAATCCAAAACAGTGAAATTCCGGGATGTTACAGTAACGGGTCCACAGTCTTGTGAGCCGGGCATGGTGGAATGGGACACGGTGTCCGAGCTGTTGGCCTACGTTGGGGTACCGCACCTCCCCGTAGTGATCGCGAAGAATCCCTTCCTTTCGGCACTCCTCATGTGCTTGGAGTCGGGGATGAGGAACCCGACGGGATCACGGACCGCAGGTCTCGGCCTCACGCGTTGGGGGGTCTTGGCCTCGCAACCAGCTTAGGGCATTGATACGTAGGGTGTATCAGATTTTCCAATCTGCTGGATGAATGGAATTAACTAATAACTCGGCTAACACGATCGCATTGCATCGCATTAGTTAGGGTGGCGATTCGGCAGTCGAAGTCACTCTGAGGAAGTGTTGCCATATACGATCGTTAAATGGAGTTGCTCAAGGGAGCGTTGTGGCAAGGGCATGCATCATATCATCGCATTGCATGCGCATTTAATAGGAGTTGTAGGAGTTGATGATTGACTGCTTTTCATTAAGTTTATATTATAATTGATGCCTATTATAACTTGAGATTAATAGTTCACACTGAGTTGATCACTCACTCCCACTCTGGGACGGTATTTTAAAACACCAACCAGACTCTCTCATAGATGTAGGGGATGCAGAGCAGATGGAGTGTGGCGATGCTACTCCGGACGAGGAGGAGGAGCTGTCATACTTCCAGCTGATGGACGGCTCTCAGTCAGCTGGAGAGGCGGGATCGGATCGCTGAGCGTGGGGTCGGCTCTATTCTTTTGGACCCACTATTCTTTTGCGATTTTGTTGGGCGACGCCTTGAGTGACCTGTATACATTCTTTTGGACCTGTTCATATATGCATATATATCTTCTTCATTTTAGTAGACTTGTGTAATTGTGTTTCATGCTCCAGGATATTCCAAATTGCGCATTTAAGCTTGATTAATCGTAAAACCATAAAATGTATGATAAGTGGCACTCGGGAACTCGGGAGTCGAATCTATGCACGGCTCCCGAATTCCAGGGCGTTACAGGATATGATTATACTAGCAAGCCGCAAAGCAAACATTCAAACCAACCGAGTGCAGGGTACAAAGTATGTAGAAATGTGATGTGTAGAATACTTGATGTTATATTGATGCTTATGATAAAATGATGACAAACTGGCTAAGATTTTTGGTAGGCCAGCTCCAATTATATTGGCAAGCCACAAGCATACGCCCGCCAGTTAGATACGAGAAAATGATGGGATGTGCTAATGTTTCTGACAAAATGACGGCTAACTAGCTAAAGTTTTTGGTGGGCCAGTTCTGATTATATCGACAAGCCACAAAGCATATGGTAGTTAGTTAGATGCGAGAAAATGATGAAATGCAATATAGTGATGATGTATATGAGGAGCAAGGAGATCGAGAAGGGAATGAATGTTACGCAATGCTAATGCTCTGAATTGAATGCAGTTGATTGAAACTTGAACAGTTGGATAAACGATAATATTGTAAGGCTAGATTGAGTAGCTCAGATTAGGACTTGGGCGTCTCAGGAGACTCAAGTTTTGACTAGGCTATGCTAGACCATGGTTGGGATTTATGCTAGACCATGGTTGGGATCTCTCTCTCTCTCTCTCTCTCTCTCTCTCTCTCTCTCTCTCTCTCTCTCACTCTCACTCTCCTTAGTGGAGGGATGGCTAGATGGCTAAGGCCCTAAGGGATGAGGAATGATGTTTGATCCTCTCTGAATGATCTGGATGTAGTGGATGATTTCTGAATGCTTGAAATGAGATATTTATAGCCTCCAAACCCGATTTTCTTGTAATTCCTACAAAGTCTAGGGAAAAATATGATTGAAGGGTTAGGATTGGAGATTGCCACATGACATCATTCATGGGTTGGATGAGGTGGTAAAAGGGTAATTTTGGGTGAGGAGATGGGCATCGGAGTAAATGTACATCAGTCGCACACTTAAGGCCTGGAAAAGAGAAATCTCACATGCTTGAGGGGTGCCAGCCTGAAGAGGGGGAGTGCCACGTGGCCGGTGACAAGTTGGCTACCGCTGGTCACTACTTGGACTCCCTTCTTCGACAGGCAATCTTCCCCAAGCGTGTGAAGGCTCTACTGTGAAGGGCGTTGACTGAGGTTTCATCTGGTACTCCGATTGGGCTTATTTTTTGCTTTGGTTCGGGCTTGGCTTTAGGCTTAACTTGGTGAATTGATTAGGTTGTTGGACTGGGTAGGTTGACTAGGTGAGTTGACTCGTCAGTTGACTTAAGGCTCTAGGGTTCTAGGTTCTCAGGGTTTAGGATTAAGTTGACTGGGTTGAATGGGTTGAATGTGTTTACTAGGTTGAGTTTAGGGTTTAGGATTGGGGTTCCTAGGGTTTAGGCCTCTAGGGTTGAGGTTTAAGATTGGGGTTCCTAGGGTTTAGGTCTCCAGAGTTTGAGTTTAGGATTGGGGTTTGGTTGATTATCCATCGATTCAAATTCAATCAACTTATCGCTTGTGGTGGAGTGTCTACATTGCCTAGCCAAGATCTTTCCTAACTCCCCAAACATCGAAATCTCAAAGCAGAGACGCATGTCGACACCATTGACTCACCATAAGCTGATGGTCTCAATCTATAAATGCAGCACAACAACTATCATTTCTTGGAGATCCGAGCTAAGCAAGAGTGTGGGAAAAGCTGAGAAAGACGTGTTTGGTAGGGTTAACTTTTTCAAAGATTTTAAAGACTCCTGACTAACACTGAGGTCATGCCCGACTTAGGAGATCAACTCTGGGAAAAACAGTTCGCTAATGAAGCTAGTAAAGTTAAAAGTATGATTGAAATTGGGGATATCCAACCATCCATTTTCAACAAAAAGGGTGGTTGATATCTCCTTTTCTTTTTCACATTTCAATCAAGCTTAGATCACGTTTCACACTATATGTTTCTTAATATATATGCATCATTAACTAGCACTTTTAATTTTCTTTCTTTTACATCTCTTTTTCTTTATTACATTCGCCTATCTGAAGTCATAAACTCTGTAAAGCGTGTCTAAAATTACATTTTACTTATTGCATTTTTCTTTATATTACCTAATTGTAGTTATTTGACTATATGAAGTAAAGCTTAGAACTTTTCATTCTTACACGCCCGACCCCTCACAGGTTATGTAAAGCATTACTAGATATATAATGTTGAAATCTACTAAATCTCTCTAAAAATCATAAAATCCCATTAAGTAGAGATCGTACCTCATGCAAGCAATAGAAGGTGCATATCTCCTTCCTCTTCTGTAATATCTCGAGAATTTTCATGCACGCATAGGTGCACGGGTACATCTGCATCAGGGGTATTTGGGTTTTCCTCATTAGTCATATATAAATCAAAAGATAACAAGGGTAAGGTAAGATCATGGCTTTTACAGGTTGAAGTAATCAATTAATCACATTTATATGTATATATAAATATGTAGTACAAGCAATATCGAGCCCCTCCATAAACTGCAAGACACAAATGTCTCAAATAATCCCCTAATAAATAAATCCGTTGGGGTACATACATATACATAACTATAGATAGATTGTCCCTAATTGTTTAAAATTTTGTTTACTAATTGTATCTAAATATCTCATCTATTCCTACTTGTCTCTATCTAAGGGTGTTAATTGTCTCTATCTCATTCGGTAGCATACCATGTACTGTCCTCATAAAGTTTACATGCGAGCCAAAATTTTGGCAGCACCTCCCCATATTCTCCATATATATATAAAATCTAATACTAATTAGTTGTCACATGTAATCCATTACACATGGATAAAGGAAACCAATTAGTAAAGAATCACAAATCTGAAGAAAATATAAGGAGATGCTACCGAAATTCCAACTACATGTAAACTGAAAATGAGGACAACCTAAGTACATAGTATGGTACCGAATGTCCAAAATGAGATAATTTAATATTCCATAAAGAACAAGCATTTTCAGTCGAATGACTGTACTTGTTCAATATAAATTCCTAAATGGGAGGATACATTGTTAAACCACTAGGTGACCTAAATATTAATTAAAAATATCAGTTAATAAAAAATCATACGCATAAACATTTAAAGAACAAATATCGAAATATATAAGAAAAGGAATGAGATAATTATTTAAATGTAAGTTAAGTAACTTAAGTTAGTGCATTTATAGTAAGAAAGTTAAGTTAGTGTATTTACTCCATACAACTACAAATCTATAAGTAAAAAAAAAAAAAAACTTAATACATCTTTCATAATTTTAATATTCTCCCGAACCGGGATTGAATCTATAATTTTTATCGTCTGTGATTGAGCTGGTGATATCTTCTCCAAGATGCTCATTAACCTCCACCCGAATCAGAAGGTGTGGAGATTTTTCTATCATGTTCTTGTATAGATTCAGTTAGTTTTTTAAAACTTCTTTTGTGAGATGATTTATACGAAATACCCAAGATCTTGTATAATAAGGCAAGTTTAGAAATAAACTTCGATGACTTCTTGTTAATCGAGCTCGGCCTTGCTTCAGCGTCATGTTGTCGAGGAGGACATTGTTGATATCTAGATGCCTTTGTCTCTTCCTTACTTAACTTTAAGGCTATTTTTAATTGCTCTTCTTCCAAAATTCTCAATCTAGCTTCATTCTTCTCTTCCTCTTCCCTACTAATTCTCTTCACTCTCTCTATTTCATATTCTTCATTGATTAAAATAGATATGTTATGGTATATCTTGTGGTTATTTGTATTAGGTGTGGGGGAGGGGTGAAAGACTTTTTGTTGGAGTCTACAAGAGCATGGAATAAAACACGTACCTCCCCTGATGCTCTAGGACACACTTTTGTGTCTCTCCCCCCGACTTGATATGTGTATTCCAGGCCGATTTGTTTTGTTTATAAATCTGGTGTCACCTAAATTGTATTGAATCTTCATTCTTCCAGAGTTTGGGGAGTAGACTTGGGAACCATAATCCTGAATATTGGTGGATGGATCATCTGAAGACATTTTTGCACACCATTTTATTATAAGAGAAATATTGTTATAAGAAAAATAAAGAAAATTATGCAAATATAATCTATAATATCCATTCACAGATTAACAAAATCACAATTACAAATTTACAATTCATCAGTTTCAACTTTCAACTCTAGATAATGCAAATCTAATTCGACAAACTCCACCCGACCCAATCTGGCAGCCAACCCCTACTCGACTAAACACTCAACATCCCCAACCCAACCACCCGACCCGACCTAACCCAACAGGCTAGCACCCAACCCGCACCCAACCCAGCTCGATTCAACGCCTAACCAGACCAAACCCATCACCCAACACCCAACCCAACCACACCCGACTCAATCCAACACCCAACTCAGCCTGACTTAGCGCCCAACCCAACCCAACCCGCACTCGACTCAACTTAGCTACCTGACCCACCCCCAAATCAAACAAATATTCAATTATATATATATATATATATATATATATAATTAGATAGAGAAATAGATGATAGAGGTACCTTTGTGGGTGTAGTGAGAGAGCGAGAGAGAGGAGCTCGGGCGATGGTCGAGTGCAGATGCTGAGCCGGGCTGAAACGAGTCGAGCAAATGTTAAGCCGGGCTCGGGTGAGTGGTTGAGTGAGGAGAGGAGAAGGAGAGAGAGAGAGAGAGAGAGAGAGAGAGAGAGAGAGAGAGAGAGAGAGAGAGATTATAGAGCTCGGCTACTCGGGTGCGGGCCGTGTCGGGTTGAGTAAGGGAGAGGGAAAGGGAATGGAAAAGAGAAAGGGAAAGGGACGGCCGGGTACGGGTAGGGTTTTTTAGGTTTCAGTTTTAAGTTTTGAAATTTTAACTTTTTAATATATATATATATATATATATATATATATATATATATTCAAGTCAAGCCGAGCCGAGTTTGAGTCGAGTCGAGTTGCACTATGCTTGACCTCAGATTGTTTTCAAAACAAGCCGGGTCGTATGAAGCTTGGCTCGCCCTAAGTCATCCTTCAAGCCGAGTCAATCCGAGCTTAATCTAGCTAAGCCGAGTAAGCTTTTCGAGCTAACTCGGCTCGTGTACAACCCTAGTAAGAAATGAACCTTACTTCCCAACCTAAGTTTTTCTAGAATGAATCTCACATAGTTCTTGATGTTTTTGTAGGAATTTATGATTTCTCCTAAAAAATCCTAACTCTAAGTGTAATTAGGTGACGTGAAACCCTCTAAGGTGTAGACCATTACTCCTAGGTTACCGTTTATCGACGCCTGAAGGTGTCAGTTAATGACTACTTGTTGTGAGCAGCTCGATGTGTGGTAACATATCTATATTTTGATTTTAAATGCAAATCTTACTATTACTTGCTTATCGATGTTCATATGTTCGATGAAATGCCTGAATGAATAAGTTGTTAAATTAATGATTTATGTATGATCTCATTATGATTGCTTAACAATTAGATAACCCTTAGTTGATGATTAGAATTGCTCCCGATGTTGGTTTAGTTGGAAAATCGCCTGAATTAAGGGGTGGCCCAAGTTAAGTCGGCCACCCTAAACTTGTTCGATCAACTCGGGTTGAATATAGATGACCGACAGTAGATGGACTACGCGGGATGGTTGAACCCAGTGCCGGTTGCACCGGGTTTTCCCAGGTCAATCAAATAAGTCCAATGGCCGACTGCTCATGTATGTTCATAATGTATGAAAACAACCAATTGAATCTAGGATACCCCCGTTCCCATCAAATGAGTATACTTATAACCATTAGCGATGTAATCCACAAAACTCATAAGTCGAACATGATGGTATGAGACACTGTATTCATGTTATCATCTTATGTTGGGGTGACGAGCCTCCTCGTAGTGTCTGTTGAGAAACATTGTTAACAACTTGCTATCATATGTGTTTGATTGGGAGTGATGAATCCAAAACAGATTAAGGGACACAGGCAGGGAGCCGCTACGGTCGTTCCGAGCCTAGTGATCCGGTTGAGACCGATGATAAATTAGGGGTACTCTAGCTTCCCCAATATGCCGGATGAACGAGACTTAATAACTAGTTGGCTAAATATACATATCAATCGCATCAGATTAATTTACTTTGTTGCAATTTAACATTGTAGTCACGTGATGAGGGAGTATTGATATTTGCGAAATAGACATTGAAGTCGATTGTGAGGGAGTGTTGGAGTATAAGGGCATGCATTATTTCATAATATTATCCGTGCATTTAACAAGAGTATTTAGTAATGTTTGTTTACCAACTCTATCATTACCTACGCTGATTGAGTTGATAACATGTGTAACTTAGAACCAATGCAACCACTGAGTTAGCTACTTACTCCCACCTGGGACAGTATTTTAAAACACTAACTAGACAATATTAATTATGTAGGTACCACTGAGATCCCAAATGGGCAAAGCTTAGATCGACTTGCACCACCGTGGTAATCTTTTGAAGCTTTTGGTGAAAATAGAATACTTTACACTTTATTCATTTTGAGTATATATATTGTGGTTTGTGTAGTCTCCATTTGGGTGAACACCACTTTTGGAGTTGTACATTTTAAACTTTGTCATGTATTTCTGATTTTAGTTATCTCTACTTAAGTTTTAATGCCATTGATTTATAGTTACTCTGATTATTAATCATGGGTGATTATTAACTGGACGGCACGGGCACGTGGGAATTCACTCATGTGTATTTTTGTCAGGTTTACACCCAGGAACTTGGAATCAGAGTCTCCGTATATGGGCGGGCGCCGATTTTTAAGGCATGACACACGATCTTTTGAAATACGATCTTTCGTTAAAAGGTGTGAGGAGGGAACCCATTTGCCATTGTTGAATCCCTATAAAGAAGAAGATGAAGAGAAACAGGGAGAGGATTAGTGTGATAAGAGCCGATATGGAACAAAATCAAATGGGCAGGCATGAATTAGTAAACCTCTAGAAGAGAACAATATTTCACTAGATTTTCATTGGAAATCAATGAAATCGTAAGAGTCTGCTCGGTATAATTCTCCATTGGAAATAAAATTGTATTTACCACTCTACCAAATACCTCATTCTCATCATTATTACTCACTTGCCGGTATTCACAGGTGTATATGACAAAACAAACCCCCTCTCAACGTCCCAGAATAGATGGGTCCAACTTCGGTGGATCCCCTAATCCTTGGGTGGGTGGGACCGTCACTGTGATGTATGTGACTACATTGGTATGGTGTCCATCCATATTAAAAGCTCACATGATCCAAAAAATAAAGCAGACCCAAATCTTCGATGCACCATGGTACAAGAAACAATAGTGATTGTCCATTAAAAATTTCTCGTTGGCCACAAAAGCTTTGGATCAAGATGATATTTGCGTGGGGTCTTCATAGGTGTTTGTGGTCTTATCAACAGGTTGGATGGCAAACAAAAATTCCCGTGTTTGTGGTCTTATCAACAGCTTACTCAAATCTTAGTGGAATCCATTAATTTTTTAATGGTGGAAATTCAATCACGATTGTTTTCTATAGTGTGTTCCACTAAGATTTGAGTAAACTTCATTTTTGCTATCATGCCTTAAAATGAGCTGTCAAGATGGTTGGACGGTGTGGATTTAAGACACAAACATCACTGTGAGCTCCACAGTCAGGGTCTCACCCACCTCGATGGATCGGGGGCCACCATGATGCATTTTTTAGATCCAACCTATTCATAAGTTAACATAGATATCGATGAAGTGAAAAATATATATATATATAATCTTAATCAGAAACTTCTATGGCCCCTAAGAAGTTTTGGACGATGGATGTCACTGTCCCCACTGTTTTAAATGGTGGGGTCCACTTGAAATTTAGATCTATCTCATTATTTTTCTCATGCCATAAAACCATCTCTCCATATGGGATACAACACATGCATCATGGTGGGGGTCTACAAAGCTTGGTTACGTCACTTCAGTCGCTATTTGGATACTGACCTAATCCGCGAGCATGTGTACCACACACCAGCTATATAGTGGCTGTAGGTACGTGACGTGTGGAGACGAGAGCACCGACGCTCCTCGAGCTCCCGAGTTGTACGAACGGTTCAAAGGATATGAAAGTTTTATTGGCCCCTGTGTGATGTAATTATTATATCTACACCGTTTATCTATTTTAGAAATTATGAGAAAAACTAATTATATCCAAAAATCATCTGGACCACACCATAAATAGCAGCAGAGATTTTGATTTTCAGTGTTAAAAAATTTGTAGTACCCACCACAATGTTTATTTTCCATTTAATCTGTTCATAAGGTCACAAAGACAGGAACGAAGAGGATTTTTTTTCCATATTGATCCAAAACTTCTGTATCCTAAAAAAGGATTTCAAGGGTAGACGTTCACTCCCCTACTGCTTTTTGCATTGTAGTCCACTTGATAATTATGTCTTATTTTTCATCTCAAACTTAAGACAAACTCGCCAAAGGAATGGACAATTTAAATATAACACATACATTGTGATGAGACCTATAAAACTTGCTAACGTCAATAGAGCAGCTATATAGCTTGTGTGAGGTACACCAGCCAATCCGCTTCCATATAACGGGTTGTACATGTTGGTCTGATCATGTGAACGGCCTAGATCACTAATCCATGGGCCCCACTTGTACACATTCAAGTACATACATTGAAACAAAAGAATAGAGGAACATGCAATTGCTCAGCAAATTTCGCTATAGATTTAGAGAACCTTCTGCACATGTAGAGATTCCAAACCTTCCATTATACGGGCTCCAAGTAGGTGGAACATGTCTCTAAAAATCCAATAGATCAGACAAAATCTAACCATCTAGTCGATGTCCATCAAATGGGTGGTTGAAAATTTGTTTTTTCAATGTATGGTACCGATGGTTAAAAGCGTCCAGTTAGCATGATGAATGGCTAGGATCCATCGGTGGCCACTACGGGGATAGTCTGGATTACATGTACGTTTTTACATGGGGTGGGATGTGGGGCCACCTTGATGTATGTTCCTTACATCCACGCCATCCAACCGTTTCGACAGCTCATTTTGGGGCATGATCCAGAAAACGAAGCAGATCCAAGTCGGTGATTTACCATTATAAGCTTCTTGTGGGCCACACAAGTTTTGGATCAAGATGATATTTATGTGGGTCCTTTATCAACGTCCTTGTGACGTTATCAAAAGGTTAGATGGAAAATAAACATTTCGGTGGCTCCTAAGTTTTTTTTTTTTTTTTTTGTGAGGATTTACTGTTTCCAGTAATGTGGTCCACCTAAGACTTGAATATGATTCATTTTTTGGATAATGAACTAAAATGATCTTTCAAAACGGATGGACGGCGTTGATTTAATCTAAATAAATCAAAATGAGCCCCACAGTTAGGGATCCCACCCACCTCGGTGGATCACGGGATCCCGGATCCACCGAAGCCGCGGCCGAGGTAGACTCATTAGTTTTACACATTAAAAAAAAAAAAAAAACTGATAGTGACTTTTCAACCGTACACTTGGATCAGTAGAACAGCATTCCGAACTGTCCAAATCGCTGACTCAACTGGGAATGGAATATAACACTAGCCATCTGAATTTTCTATTCAAATTTGGACCATTATTTTTAACCGTCCATTTGATGGCCGCTAATTGGACGGTTAGGATTGCTTGAGCTGTGCGATTTTTTATATAATCTCCTTCCACAATGGGACTACAATTTCAATGCTCTGGATATCTCTACGTAAGTGGCACATATGAGAAGTACGAGCCGCAGTATTTTTTTTTCTTTTAAATTGTACAAAACTAACACGGAAGTGTCGATGTTGACTGTATACCTCCTTTTCGGGCGCGGATTCGATACTAACCCCACCCACCAGGACGGTCTTTTCAGGGTTTCTGTGGGTCCCACCGTGATGTATGTATTTTATCCACGCCATCCATCAATTTTTAAAGATTATTTTAAGTGATGAAACATAAAATATCGAATTCTCTAGTGGACCACACCACAGGAAACAGTGGGGATTGAATATCTACCGTTGAAAATCTCTTGGGGACCAAAGAAGTTTTGAATCGAGTATATATTTATGTTTTCCCTTAATCCAGGACTATTTTATCTTATGAACAGATTGGATGGAAAATAAACATCACGGTGGACCCTAGGAAGGTTTCAACGGTTGGGTCATTGTTACCACTTCTTCCTGTAGTGTGGTCCACTCGAGCCTTTTATCTATATTAATTATTATTTTATTAATCAATAATGATCTTTTTAAATGGATGGACGGATTGGATAAAACACATATATCACGGTGGGCCCCACGGAGCCCCTGACAGGAACGTCCGCCTCTGGATTTGGTACCTAGATAGGTTGTACCAAATCCCCGCCCCTCCTTTTCTGCTTTTCATACCGTGGAAAGGGCAGCCGCAGAACGCGGACACAGCGCCTCAAACCATGTCTCCACTTGTATTTACATACACGTGGGAGATATGTGAGAATTTCAGACCGTTCATTCCTCATAATCTGATATTGATTGTCCAAAGAAATTTAAAAAAATGATTTGATAGACAATTTTAGTCATCTAATATTTTTCGTTGAATAAGAACCCTATATACTAGAATTATTTATATATCATGATTAAATTGTAATTTTTTTTTCTGATCCATTCACTAGTGAACAATTTCAGTGTACGTTCCTGATCTAATCCCATATGGACCATGTTTATGTTAAACGATGCCGAGACACGATATTCCCGTGCTCCTGAGGGACTCTTCAGCTTTCAACGAGTTCTGATCTAATCCCATGTGGGCCACGTGGGTATTAAACGATATCGAGACACGGTATTCCCGTGGTCCCGAGGGAGCGGATTAGGTGAGACCCCGGTCTCACCGGAGACGGTGCAGCCCTTACCGTAGGGCCCACCTTGATATATATATTTTATTTATCCACGCCTTCCATCCGTTTTTTCATATCATTTTAAGGTATTATCCCAAAAATTGAATATATTCAATAATCAGGTGAACCATACCATAGAAAATAGTGGTGATTGAATGCCTTATCATTAAAAACTTCTTAAGGAATACCTTAATTTTTATGTAGTGTTTATATTCCATCCAATCTGATGATAAGATCGCATAAGCATGGGTGAAGGGAAGAAACAAATATCAGCTTCATCTAAAACTTTTGTGGCCTATTAATGGTCAATCAACACAGTTTCAAATGGTATGGTCCACTTGATAATTAGATCTGCTTAATTTTTGGGATAATACCTAGAATGATCTGGAAAAACGTATGGACGGCGTGGATATGAAATATAAACATCAAGGTGGGCCCTACGGTATGGGCCGCACCGACGTGGGTGAGTCCGGGGTCTTACCTTATCCGCTCCCCGGTCCCGAAGGAGTATCAGACCGACCAGTGGAGAATATTCCTGCGGGGTTCTAAAATCAAGGGTTTGCTGATCCCCGCGCGCTGTATAGCGGAATCCTCGTACACGCTTTGCACGTGTTTCAAGGCTGCACACGTGTGCGAGAATAGGGCGTTCCACTAAGTGGGCCCAAATTGTATACATGCATTGGCCAATAATCAAGAAGGTCCAGTCATCAAGTGCGTTCCATGGTTCAGAATAAATGAACGGTTTAAATGAAGTTGGCCTATTTTCATGTGCGCCGTACCTAATGTATACATCCTGACGTCCTCGGACTGGGCATCTACATAGACATGGATGGATTGGATGATTCACACGTGTGTTCTACGTATGCATGCATGAACGCATATACGTCCCAAGTATACACGAGGGCCAGAAAGCTCTGGGTTTTTCCTTCCCATCGTGACACACGTGCATGGTGAGATCAGGGACGGCTCTAAGGGGTAGGCAGGTGAGGCAATCGCCTAAGGCCCCCTGTTTATGAAGGCCCTATATCATAGTAACAGGCTTTTAATACTCTGACAGCGTCTAGTAATCTATACACATGCACTGAGAAATTGCAACCTTTGAATATTTTTAAATTAAATTAAATAGATATAAAAGTGGGTCCCAGTTTAGATAGTTCATGAAAACCAAAAACAAAAACACACAATGGCTGGATCTCCTAATTGGTTGATTCTTGTACACTAAACATTATTTGAATTCAACATACAAATTCCCACTAATTGGAAGATAGAATAGTAAAATCAATGGATTCTTTTTTTGTAATTTAGCCTATTTAGAATGGATCACCTAATTTAGACGGTTTGGATAGAGTCAAAATATACTATATTAACAATCTAGGAATGCCTATTTATTAACCATAACACTGCTAGAGTACTGTACAATATAGAATGGACCACTTTAGGGATTCCTGTAGCCCTGAGCTTTGTGGGGTCCATATTATTGTATGTGTTATATCTATTCCGTTGATCCGTTTCTTCATCCCATTTTAGATTATTAGAAAAAACATGAAGCAGAACCAAAGCTCAAGTGGACTACATGTAACGCTCCGGAAAATCGGGGGTCGTGCATAGACTCGACTCCCGAGTTCCCGAGGGTCACTTATCATGCATTTATGGTTTTTATGATTAATCAAATTTAAATGCGCAATTTGAAATTACCTGAGGCACGAAGCACAATCGCACCTGTCTACTGAAATGAAAGATATCCCACATATATACAGGTTCAAAAATAATAAAGGGTCGCCCAAGGCGTTGCTCAACAGAATAACAAAAGAATGGCTATGTCAAAACAAATAAAGCTAAGCCCACGGCTCAGCAAATCCAAATCCAGCTCGATCAAGTCGATGGAAAGCCGCCCATCAGCTGCAAGTAGGAGAGCCCGTCCTCCTCGTCCAAGCTCGCATAGCCAGGCTCCTCATGCCCTGAGTCACCTGCATCTATGAATGGGTCTGGTTGGTGTTTTAAAACACCGTCCCAGAGTGAGAGTGAGTGATCAACTCAGTGTGAACTATTGGTCTCAAGTTACAACAGGCATCAATTGTAATATAAACTTAATGAAAAGCAAGCAATCATCAACACCTAATAACTCTTATTTAAATGCGCATGTAATGCGATGATATGATGTATGCCCTTTCCACAACACTCCCTCGAGCGACTCCATCTAACGATCGCATATAGCAACACTCCCTCAAAGCGACCTCGACTGCCGAGTCGCCACCCTAACTAATGCGTGCAATGCGATTGTGTTAGCCGAGTTATTAGTTAAGTCCATTCATCCAGCAGGTTGGAGATTCTGATTCACCCTACGTATCAATGCCCTAAGCAGGTTGCGAGGCCAAGGCCCCATCAACGCGTGAGGCCGAGTCCCCGCGGTCCGTGATCCCGTCGGAGTCCTCATCTCCGACTCCAAGCACATGAGGAGTGCCGAAAGGAAGGGATCGCTCGCGGTCACTAAGGGGAGGCGCGGTACCCCAGCGTAGGCCGACAGCTCGGACATAGTGTCCCATTCTACCATGCCCGGCTCACGAGGCTGTGGACCAGTTGTAAGTGGATTTTTGAGGGGCTACAACGGTTGTAGGGTGGTTCAGGTTCCATACATATGTGAGCACACAGGGTTAACATATAGGGTTGGTCAGATAGTAGACTAGACCGCACGGGCCAGGCGAGCGTGAGACGAGTGACTCGGGCACAAGGGACCCATGTAGTCAAACTACAGCCACCCGAACACACCCGCCCAAACCCATGGACATAGCCCTAGCATAGTCCTACCGATGGGACTACCGCCTCTCATCAAGTTCCTGACCAACCCAAGGGCGTGAGGGGATCCGTAATATGCCAATTCTACAGATTATCAACTAGCATAGTGATCACTTGTTCTCATGCATCTCATATACCGTTCAGATTCTCATAACAAGCAAGACTAACCATAACATGAAATAAGTGCATGTGAGTTATGTGTGTGTGTGTGAGGAAGTTAAGCACTTCCTCCAATTCCAGAAATCATGTGCACACGGATAATAAATCATACATGCATTGAAACACCACATATGAGAAAAAAAAATGATAGAGCAATCATGAACAACCATCACCCATACATAATATCATGTGAGAGGCAAGATTAACACAAATATGAAAGCTAAGCATGCAATCCATACAATTCCAACAATATACAACTCCTAGGGTTTCTCTAGATTATTCAATCATAGCATCCAAGCAATCAAAATCATTAAACACATACTAAAATTGGTGCAAGGCCACCTAAGCACAATAGTCCGCACCTAGGATCGTTGGAGGTTTGGGAAAATCATCCTAGGAAAGAGGGCTTTGCGGTAGATCGGCCGGAATCCCTAAAACAACTTCACATGTTAGATTTACAAGCAAAACCCCTCTCCTTACAAGGGTTTTCAAAGAAAAAGAGGGTTGGATCTTACCTAAACGATCCACGAGATGAAGAGGGCGATTTTCGGATGGGTTTCCCCTTGGAGAAGGTGTAGGGAGAGGAGAGATTAATTCCCTTGGGCCCCACCTTGATTGAGAGTCCACCTTGCTCTTCTTCCCTCACTCTTTCTTCTCATTTCTTCTCTTTCTCTTCTCCCTTTTCTCTCTTTTCTCTCCTAGGGCAAATTCGTATGGGAGAGGGGTGCCCAAAAGAAACCCCTTTTTATAATTCCAGATTTGGTGCAAATGGCCCCAAGCTTCCACAATTTCCTAAAATAGACCATTAGGACTCCCTATTAGTGTTGGGGCGGCCCTAACACCCCTCTAACCACCAAATTTGGTGTGTAGGTGCCCTATGGCTTGACTAGGGTCCATGCAAAAATTTAGGGCGAACGGATGAACGGATATATGATCTGAGCAAGCGTTTCCGACCTTTAAGTGGCCCTTTGGGGGTCATTCTGATTGATGGGGCATTTCTGGTGGCCCTTTGGCCATGAAATTTATAGGGTAGGTGATCCATGGCCCGATGAAGGGCCATGCAAAATTTGGGAGCGATCGGATATGGGGTTTGATCGCACGGGTCCGATTTACGATCAACGGTCATCGTGCCACGATCGGGGCTTAGATTTGGTGGGCAGGCGTTGAAAAATACATTAAACATTCACCGTAAATTTGGAAGAAATCCGACGGCTAGAAAGCCCGGAGTCTCAGTTTCTTCTGTCAGTGCCAGATTTTAACTCTGGCATTGGTGGGGCGCCTTGGGCAAGCGCCAGATGGTACTTCCGGGTGTCCACTGGATCCGCAGTCCGCGATGGACCACAAGCCCAGTGAGATCTATGATTTTCTAAAGTTTTAGATTTTTCTGACCCTCCTCGGTCGCTGGGTGGCCCACACGGGCTGTTGTTAAGTGTAAACGGGTCATCTGACTTGGCGGCCCACACTTGGTCCCATCATAACTAGACTGGTCCACCCCATTATAAATTAACATTGAGTAATAATGGTCATTAAGTGATTTTATAAGTTATTTAAAAAGAAATTTTAAGGATTTTTGGAAATCCAAAACAGTGAAAATCCAGGATGTTACACTACAACACATAAAAAAAGTGGATATTGAATGCTCACCGTTACAAACTTTTCTACAGGCGGCAGAAAATTTGGATAAGCTGATATTTATGTTTTCATTTTATCCATCTAGGATTCACCTTACGAATGGTTTAGTAATTTTATCTATCGAAACTGATTTATAGGATAAGCTTGAATACAAAAGTTTATTAATTTTTATGGTTTAATTTTGAATTTATTAATTTTTTATGTTTTTAAACTAAAAAGCCTCATTTTTATGACTTGCCTACGGCCCCCAAAAATGTTGAGCCGCCCCTGGGTGAGATCCTCGTTTGATGGTCAACCAAGTGCAACGGGTATGGGTCAAAATACATAGAAATAATTGAAAAAGTCTTAGTTTTTTCATGATGAACGCGGACCGTTCTTTTGTTTTTCACTAATGGCTCCTTTTATCAGCGGCTTAATCTCAGCCGTTTGGAAGACCCTTCAAATGAGTTGATCTCGTTATAGTTAATTATAACTAGGGACATGATACCTGTGATACACATCAAATGACAAAGGGGTAAACAAACATGGGTGCAATATATAGAAGTAAGTAAATGATGAGTGTGGGATCACTCAAATTATGGGGATTTCACTTTATTTTTAAATTAACATTATAACAACGTATGAAGTAAATGTCACGTAGCTAATAAGATAAGCTTTGTAGAGCTTTTGTTTTACATTCTTCAAAATCAAATGCTTCGCAAAGGTTGCACATGGAAAAGAAAAAAAGTAGTTTCATTTACACTATTTGTTGCACCTTATGAGATAGTTGGATTTAGATGTGGTCAAGATGTCATTACCATTTACATGCATATTCATTAGATTCTATTGTGTTGGCCTCATTCGGTGCTTCCTTTGATTTTCTTCATTCTGGGCTTTATGATTTCAACAATCTTTCTTCGTATGCCCATATCTCCCATAGTTCTAACATTTCATCTTCTTATTTTCCTTAGATTTGTACTGTGATCATGAGATTCATTCTCCCGCTTAGAATTTCTTCTCCTAACTACCAATGCATTCTTAGATGACCCCATGCTACTATCATTCTTTCCCAACATCTTCTATTGAATGACTGGAATGACAGTTCAATATCAATGATTTCTCTATTGTGGCACATAGTGTATACAAAGTTATCGTAAGACTTTAGAAGAGAGTTCAATAGAATTAGGACTTTGTTTACGTCGTTAATCTTCACTTCTACAATTCTCAATTTATAAAGTATCTAATTAAACATGTTAATGTGATAATTAAGATCTGACCATTCTGCCATCTTTAGATTATATAATTGATTTTCAGATATAAACAATTCGACAGTGTTTTCGATATGTACAATCTATATAACTTCTTTTAAAGTCATGTGGTAGTCTTTTGATCAAGAACATTGTACGAGACATCATCTGCTAAATATAGTTGGACTAAGGTTTTTGCCATCTCATCCAATTCTTCCTACTCATCATCACTCATAGACGTTAGACACTTCTTTACACCAAGGAATGTATGTTGTTTTTCATGGTGAACTTCTCTATTTCATACTTCACATTTGATCCCTTAATCGTCATGACTCATATTTAAATTCGAATTCCTAATGTTATCTTTGATATCACTTGTTGGGTGACTGCATAAGCAAATCCCGAATTCAGATCACATCACGACAATCAAACGCCAACAAAGTAAGCACAAGTATACATGAATTTTACATGAAAAAACCTTTGCGAGAAAAAATTACGACACATAGCGACAACGATTATTATGAAAAACGAAAGTATAAGAGATGGATACACTTATAATTAGAAAACCCTCGTTTTCTCATCTCCAAACTCTAAAAACGTTTAAGCCCCAATTAGAATACTCTAATCTTGTAATTACACACACGCACACATATAGCATAACACTAGGAATAGAAAATTAATTGTAAAATTACACGCGCTGTCGATCTAACATTGATCAATCGGTCCTCAATCAATCGATCACCACATATTCAATCGCTTGAACATACTCAATAGTATCTAGAAAGATTACAAGTATTTTTGAATTCTATCGATCGATTGACCCAATAGCTCGATATCGATTGAGACTATTTAAACTGTCCAAAGCCCAATATGTATAATTCAGGGTGCTCTCAATTGATTGACTATGGTGGTCGATCACTAAACCCTTGTTTCATGTAGAGATTGAAAACATTGTTTAACAACTTTATCATATTTTCAAGAGACATAATTCACATCTATTTTGATGATTATTGTACCAACTTGGAAATATTTATGGATATTAACACATCTACTATTAAATTAGTTACATTTGCATTTCGGGAACCTAACTTACTATCCTTTCATTGTCCATCATCTTAAAATCAAAATATAGACTCACCATGTTTTTTTTTTTATTTTTTTTTTATTTTTTTTTTTTTATTTTTATTTTTTACATGCTTGTAGCTCGTGTTCCATCTTTTTAAGTGCATCCCAAAGCTCTTTTTCACCTTTTTATTGTGTAAGGATGCCGTTTCAATATAAGGAGTCATCTTATGCTCAATTTTTGTTTTTAGCATATTATTCTTCTATAGGTGCATGGAGTAGAAACTATAGTTCAACAAATTGAAAACTTGACTTGATATCCACCCAAGTAGGGTAGAATCAAAGACTCGATTGAGTTTATATTTGACTCAATTTGATATTTAATGATTTTAATAAGTGATTTTTAGGATAATGAAGACAATTTAAAATACAGATAAGTACTTAAAATGGCCAAATAATGCCTTGCATCTGTTATTTATTTATTTATTTATAATTAGAAATATATTGCGGACAGTGATTGACTTAGTCGAGTCAAATCAAGTTGGCCCATTTTTGAGCCAACTAGACAAATCTGGTCGATACCCGATTGAGTCATGCTTGTCAACAAGTTTCCATGAAAATCAGTTTGAAATTTGGTTGAGTCAAGTTAACTCAACTGAGTTTCGAGTTGACCCACTGAGTTTTGGAACTATGATAGAAACAATTTTGGCTCTGTGAGAAGATATACTCCTTCAAAGTGGTTGATAAAAACTGCGCTCTCTGTTGCCACCTAGTGTATTTGTTTACACCAAAGAGGTTTCCAACAAACAGTGTCATCTAAACAATATTTCCAGGTAAAATCAATTTTCAAGGGCTGATTTACAAAATTATCATTTTCAGATAAATTTATTTATCAGAAAAATCATTTTATGACCATTATCCAAATGGGTCTTAATTACTGAATAGATTTGATCTTAGGCTCGATTTGGGCTTGTTGAAATTTAGTTGGGCTCTGCATGGATGATTTCGACCGGGCTAAGCCCATTGACAACCCAACTGCAAAAAGTCTTGGGTTGAGGATCCCGTAGCTTCGATGGCTGAGATTACACACAGGCAAGGCCATGTTAATGATTCAAATGTTTGATAGAATTTGTACAGAACCAAATACAATTCCATCCCACCTAATCTCATCTAATACCATGTGTCATTTCTTGCCAAAGCCATTTTTGAAATTTTTTGTGCTGGGAAGCTAGGTAGGCCTACTGCGACATTTGTGATTAATCTTTTTCCTGGTCATTTTAAAATATTAGACCAAAAAATAAGGCAGATCCAAAACTCAAGTGGACCACGTGAGAGAAATACACATTTCTCACCCAAGAATAAATGGTATTAAACATTTACCCGGTTTGAAAAAGTTTATCCACTTATCTGAATATTCAATTACCTGACTTATAAACGAGTAGGATATGAACATTAGCATATCCTTAGTCACTCACCTGTGGAATTTTCATAATACATTTAACTAATAATATTTTAATTAAATATTAAATACTAATATAATTTATTAAATTATACAGTGTTAACGCTCAGCTCTGTGTGGCCAACATGTTGTATATGTAAAATCCACTCCGTCCATCAGGTTTTGTCCTCACTCAAGGGCCTGGTGAAAAAAAAAGAAGAAGCATGATTGATCTACCTACTCAGGTGGGCCAGACTATTTAGTTTGTATCTGGGTCACCAAGGTATCTTTCATCAGACCCGTTAATCAGGCGAAGATAAAAAATTAGCCTGATTCAAAACTCAGGTGGGCCACACTGACAGAATTTGGAGGTTTTAGGAGCAACTTTACAAATTTTTTTTTCCATTGGTGTAGCCTACGGTAGACTTTTATTAGGTTAATATTTTGTATGTACTGTTCAAATAAGGCTTCTCACCTGATGGATGGAGTGGATTTAAAGATAAAACATGGTGGGGTCCACAGTTTTGTTTGGAGAGGATACTGTCCCAAATAGCGTGCCTGATTTCCCTCGGATTTGCTATTTCTGAGACAACGAACTTCAGATTCGAACGGCAGAGAAACCGTTTTGAGTCCCGAATCTAAACACTCAAATCCCAGTTCTCCTTCTCACTCTTCCCCTGCCCACGGCTAACTCCTCACCCAAAACCCTTACAGTACCTCGCGGCACCACCAGAATCAGTACCCTCGCAGGTAAGATCCGCACCCAAGACCTCTGGATTTGTGTGCTCCGGCCTTGTAATTCTCTATTAAATCTCTTTCTTGGATTCAAGGGCGCAGGTATGGAGTCGCCTTCCGATCGAAAGCTTCATCCGCATTTACAACGGTGGGCCCCACCGCACCATCGAAAGCATCATCGGTGTCGGTTAGAGATGCAGGGAAGGCAGTGAATCCGATCATCATCATCGATAGATAATTACGGTAGCTTCACTTGCAATCTTTGGCAGGTGAGTGAATTTCTTCGATTCTTTGATGAGGTCCCATTTGTTGGGGTACGTCCTCATGTGGAGGTGGGACCCACATGTGTGTGGGGGCATTTTGGTCTTTTGGCCAAGCAAACTAAGGGGTCGTTTGGATGCCTGTATTTTTTTTAGTTGCAATCACATTACAATCGGTTTACATGCTATTCCGTTTGGCTTTTAAATGGTAATCTGTTTACAGGTAAACAGAATGTGTGTTTGGATAGCCTGCAAAGTGTTTACAATGAATAAAGTAGGTATTCATACAGGAGAGCTTGGGCGGTGAACCTTCCAAAATCTGCAAATCACATAAGAAAGACTTGATTTTTTCTTAAGGGTCCTAAGAGAGCATTAAAGCATGCACACACTAAACGGGTTGATTGTCTTCCACCCATCACAGTGGACCCCAAATGCAATCTGGAAGTTTTTAATGGTGGGCGTCCCATCCTTCCCTCGTGTGGTCCATTTGATAATGGACGAGCTGTTTTTTTAGGGCCAGCGGAGAGCATCAAGGGAAGTACATGATGGATAGATCGGATGTACCATGTACATTACGGTGGGCCCTACATATCACGAGTGTATATTAACAATTGTGTTCTAACATGTATAATACCTTTTTAGCTGGAAAGACATTACTTGTAATATGAAACATGGCTTTTTACTAGGTTTCAGATTACAGCTAAAAGCTGTAATATGTTTACAGCTTGTAAAACCTTTACAGGCAAATACATGCATCCAAACAGCCCCTGTAATCAAATTACTTGTATTCCCTTTACAACTTAAGGACTTTACAGGCATCCAAATGACCCTTAAAAGGAGAGAAAAGGGGGTCTTTTTCCTAGAGAGACTTTTTTCCATACGAAGGGGGTTTTATTTCTTGGAGAAAAAAGAGGAGAAGGGTTGGTGGAGGAAGAGAAGCAAGGTGTCTTCTTTCTTTAAGCTTCTTGTTGACTAAAAGAGGGACTTTCATCTCCGGATTCATGAGTGTCCATCTGCAACATCGGTTTCTTTGATTGTCTTCTCCAAGGTTGTGTTGGGGTTGGGTTTGTACAATTCCTAGTTGGTGAGAGAACTCTTTTCTTACATTGTTGCTTGTAATCCACCTTTGGATGATGTATTTGGATATCCAAGAGAGGTTGATCTCTTGATGATTGTACTTCTATTATTTCTATTATAGTGGATTTGTGCTAAACTAGTTCTCGTGTTTTTTCCCTTCACATCGGAGGGTTTTCCACGAAAAATCTTGGTGTCTCTTGCATTCTACACGTTTGATGATTTACTTGCTTGTATTGTAAGTGATTATCATCATTTAAATCTTTTATATTGTTAATCCTATTGATTTGCACATATAAGGGAAAAGTGTGTAGTTTCCCAACAAGTGGTATCATAGATCCGGGTTGGTTTTAATTATTTCATGTGTGAATCATGGAGGCAAGTACAAATCGAATGGTTATTATGAATGGAAACAACTGGTTGATTTTGAAAGTCAAGATGAAAGATTTATTGTATTGCAAGGACTTGAACGCATCCGTTGAAGGTGTTAGGGAAAAATCGAAAGAAATGATCGATGATGAGTGGAAGAAACTATACCGAAAAGCCGTTGGGTTTATTCGACAATGGTTGAATGATAGTGTTTTTCACCATGTGTCTACAGAAACTTTAGCACACTCGTTGTCGAAGAAATTAGAAGGGTTGTACAAAAGAAAGACCGCAGGCAGCAAGACTTTCCTGATTAGGAAGCTTGTAAATTTGAAGTATAAAGAAGGAAGCTCAATTGCAGAGCATTTGAATGAAATTCAAAATATTGTAAATCAGCTCTCTTCTATGAAGATGATGATAGATGATGAGTTGCGAGCCTTGTTACTACTTAGTTCTTTGCTCGACAGTTGGGAGACCTTAGTGGTGTCTTTAAGTAACTTCACTACAAATAGAGTTGTTACCATGATTCAAGTAACGGAAAGCTTGTTGAATAAGAAAACAAGAAAAAAATCATCAGGTTCCACTCAATCAGAAGCATTTGTCACAGAAAATCGGGGGAGAAGCAAAAGAAGAAAGCCTCACTACCGTGAGAAGTCAAGAGGCAAATCCAAGTCAAGAAAGGATGTTAACTGTTATAATTGTGGCAAGCTGGGCCACTACCAAAATGAGTGTCAAAAGCCTAAAAAGGAGAAGAAGAAAGAAAAAAGGGAAGAAAAAGCAAGAAGAGAAGGACACAACTGCAGTTGTTTCAGATGGTGATATTATCTTCTCGGGTTGTGAACAAGCATGTCCAAATCTCACTTTTCAAGATACAGTTTGGGTCGTTGACACTTGTGCTTCATTCCATACTACCCCATAGAAGGATTTCTTCATATCTTATAAGTTGAGAGACTTTAGTGTTGTGAGAATGGGTAACAATGGCTCTTCAAAAAAGGTGGGGATGGATGATGTGCATGTTGAGACCACTGTTGGTTGCACATTAGTTCTCAAGGATGTTAGACATATACTCGATCTTTGCATCAATTTAATTTCTATAGGAAGGTTGTATGAAGAAGGTTACAACAATCATTTTGGTGGCGAACTGTGGAAGCTTACAAAAGGATCTCTTGTGGTGGCAAGAGACAAGATGTGTTGCACTTTATACAAGATGCAAGTACAACCATGCAATGTCAAGGTGAACACAATAGAGAATGATTCTTTTATTGATCCATGACATAAGTGATTGGGTCACATGAGCGAGAAGGGCCCACAAATCCTCATCAAGAAGTAGCTCCTTCCCAACATAAAAGGTATGCCTTTAACTAGTTGCGTTCATTGCTTGGTTGGAAAACAACATAAAGTTTCATTTCATAAAAGTTCTCCTAAAAAGAAAACATATATTTTGGAATTAGTTTATTATGATGTTTGTGGTCCTATGAAAGTGAAAACTCTTGGTGGTGATTCTTACTTTGTTACCTTCATAGATGATACTTTTAGAAAGGTGTTGGCATATGCCTTGAAAACTAAATACCAAGTCTTGGATGTATTTAAACATTTTCATGCAATGGTGGAAAGGGAAACGGGTAAATCGTTGAAATGTATTCATACAGATAATGGTGACAAACGTATTGGACCATTTGATTAGTACTGTAAAGGCGACAAATTCGACACGAGCAATCCATTCTCAAGACTTTACAACACAATAGTGTAGCAGAAGGATGAATCACACTATTATGGAAAGAATCAGATGTATGCTCTTGCAAGTAAAATTACCAAGATTTTTTTTTTTTTTTGGGGGGGGGGGGGGGGGACAACATGTACTGCATGTTACTTAATTATTCATCTCCTTCAGCTAGAGGTGTATACGAGTCGAGCTTGGCACAACTCGACTCGGCTTGGCCACTAGCTGACCCCAACTTGAACTCGGCTCGGTCCTCGAGCCTGACTGGCTAGCTTGGCTCGGTTCGGTTAGCAGCTCGGGCCAGTTCGAGTTGAGTTCGAGCCAAGATCGAGCTTGTGCGGCATTTTCACAAACACATGCAGTGCACTTTAAATTTCTTACTGTATGTAAAATAATAACAACAATTTATAGGTATTTCATCAAACACTTTGTAGGCAACATCAAAATCAAGAAAAATGGTATTTGTTTCATATACATATCTTCCTTGCCACCAGCCGACACTTCGTTGAGTCATTTCATCAAACACTTGGCGAGCAACATCAATATCAAAGTAACCGAGTCACCGAACTGGTTCAATCCGAGTTCGATTCAAGTTGGGGTTCGATCTGAGTCGAGTCGAGTCGAGCTCGGTTTGAAATTTTTTTGAGCTAAAAAAATCAGCTCGATTCGGCTCGAACTTAGTTTCGAACCGAGTTGAATCGATCTTTTCGAGTCGAGTCGAGCGAGCTAACCGAACTAACTCGGTTCGTGTACAGTCCTACCTTCAGCCCTTCTGAATGGAGATGTTGCAGAAAGGGTATGGACCAAGAAAGATGTTTGCTATGAACACCTAAAGGTGTTTGGTTGTAGACCATTTGTGCATGTACTTAAAGATGAGTGGTCCAAACTTGATGACAAGGCAAAACAGTGTATCTTCTTGGGCTATGCAAATGAAAATTTTGGCCACAGGTTATGGGATTCAATTGACAAGAAGGTGACCAGAACCAGAGATGTGTTCTTTTTGGAAGGCTAAATAATTGGAAATTCTGAGAAGGCTGAAAACCCTCAACCCTTTGCAGCTCATCTTATTGATGAAGACCTAGTTCCTCCTCCCACGGTGTATGATGATTGGAAAGATGCGCAAGATCGAGAAGAAATTGTTGGTGATGATGTTCTGATGTAGAGCGGGTCGCGGACAATTACATGGCAAAGATGGATCAGAAAAGGCCCGGTCGGCGACAGAAGTGATCTGGACCATCAGACCTTAAATCAGGCGTATCTCGCAATCCGGGATGAGTTAGCTGACGAAAAATATATGATTTTGGGGTAGAACGAGCTACTTTAGCCAACCAACCCAACTACACCGGGTTGCGACGCTCTGAATTGCGAGAAACCCCCTGATTTGACGGTTGTTTCCCTGTTTCAATTTCGTTTTTACTATAAATAGTAAGTTTTAGTTTGCTTATAACTCTTCATCCGTCGGGCTTTAGGAGTTGCGCCCAACGTGAAAAGAGCTTAGAATAATTAGGAGAACGGGTTGGTGAAGCCAAATAGGACACTTACTATTTTTGGCCGAAAACCTTGCGCACTAGTAGACATCACGACTGTCTATAAATAGTAAGTTTACTATTTATAGTAAGTCGCGAATTCTAGGAGTCCTAGTTGTAGTTTGATTCTGATTTCTTTCCCATTGCTTAGTACCCTTATTTAAAGGGTTGTGAACTTGTTTTTATGGATTCATTAATCTATTTCGAATTTATTTAGAATTTATTTCTATTTTCTGCTCTCTTTTCTCGTGGATTCGAGAAGTCTCTGTGAGGAGTCCAGAGAAGTTCCGTGGATTCGGAATAGTTATCCTCTTGAGGAAGACGGTGCTCGACCTCACGTCCTCCCCTGCGTCATGTTCTCATAGGTGATGTTGAACAAGAAGCATGGTTCTGAATGTCAGTATTGGTTGACGTATTGGCCAAACGGAAAAATGATACAATACGGCGCTACGTATCGATATCGGGGTCATATTGGCCCATCTTTGTCAAATTTTTTTAAAAGTAAAAAAATATTTAAAAAAATAGAAAAATAGAAAAAATGACGCAAAAATATATCATTTGTGTGTGTGTGTGTGTGTGTGTGTGTGTGTGTGTGTGTGTGTGTGTGTTTTCATCAAACCATTCTTTGATGAAAATGTTGTCTGTCGATTTGACTTATGTAAGGTCAACTAAATGGGCCCTAATTGAACTCAAATCAAGCATGAATTGATGAACTAAGGCCTATTATATTGAAATACAATAAAAAGAAGATGAAAATATAAAAAAGAAAGTGAAGGTTTACCCTTCTTTCTGTTTTTTCCCACAATGGTCCACTTCACTTCGATTTGTCTTGCATCCCCTTCAAATAATTTGTTTTGATCCCAAAATAGGTTTAAATCTAGCCTAAAATGAGTTTTTAAGCTTCTTCCATAGTTGAAGTGCAACGAAGAATAGGAGAAATGAGTGAGATTTTGAAAAACAAAAAATTCAAAAATTGGCTTTTATGGGCGCACCGCCCTGTATTGACTATATCAGTCCCGTATTGATGCTGATACGCCCCGTATTGGCCGATAGGGGCTGATACGGGTCAATTCTTTATTTTTTATTTTATTCGTATCGGGACGATATGACCTCGTTTCGCGTATCGTCTCGTGCCGATTCAGCCGTATCAGTCGATACGATATCGATATTCATATCCATGATAGGAAGAATAGGGGGAGCGGCCCCCTCAAGAACCATTAGTTGAGCCTCAGTTGAGAATGTCCACTAGAGCGAGACAATTGTTCAAGAGGTACCCACCTCATGAGTATGTCATGCTTATAGATGGGGTGAACCAGAGAACTATCAAGAAGCTCAAACCGATGAACATAAAGGAGAGTGGCTAAGAGTTGTGCAAGAGGAAATCCACATTGGAGTACATGCTTACTTTTGCAGGGGGTACAGTGACATGGCAGTCTAAGTTGCAAAAGTGTGTGGCCTATTAACTACAGAAGTTGCGTATATTGCAATGACAAATGCTTGGAAGAAAATATTGTGGATGAAGAGGTTCTTTCAAGAATTTGGCTTGATATAAGATAATTATATTGTTCATTGTGACAATCAGAGTTTTATCCACCTCAATAAAAATTCAAGTCTCCATTCCAAGTCCAAGCACATAAATGTAAAATATCATTGAATTCATGATGCTATTGAAGAAAATTTGTTATAACTGGAGAAGATCCATACCGACAAGAATGACTCGGCGATGATGGCCAAGGCCTTAGAGAAAAGCATGAGTTTTGCAGGAGCAAGACAGGTTTGGGCATAGTGGAGCCTTCCTCATGAGTGGGGAGGGGGAGATTGTTGGGGGTCCCTCCTCATGTGGGGGTGGGACCCACATGCGTGGGCTTAAGTAGTCTTTTTCCGACCACGTGTGTGGGGGCATTTTGTCTTTTGACTAAGCAAACTATGGGTTGAAGTAGTATTTTTTAGATCACGTGTGTGGGGCCATCTTGGTCTTTTGGCAAGCAAACTAAAAGAGAAGGGTTGGTGGAGTAAAAGGAGCAAGGTGTCTTCTTTCTTTAAGCTTCTTATTGATTACAAGAGGGGCTTTCATCTTTGGGTTCGTGAGGGTCCATCCACAATGTTGGTTTCTTTGATTGCCATCTCCAAGGGTTGTGTTAGGGGTTTGTACAATTCTTAGCCGGTGTGAGAACTTTTTTCTTACGTTGTTGATTGTAATCTACCTTTGGGTGATGTATTTAGATATCCAAGAGAGGTTGGTTTCTTGATGATTGTACTTTCATTATTTCTATTATGGTGGATTTGTGTCGGATTAGGTCCTGTGGTTTTTCCTTTCACATTGGAGGGTTTTCCACGAAAAAATCTCGGTGTCTCTTGCATCCTACATGTTTGACGATTTGCTTGCTTGTGTTGGAAGTAACTATCATCCTTTAAATCTTTTATATTGTTAATCCCATTGATTTGCACATAGAAGGGAAAGGTGTGTAGTTTCCCAACATCATTCAAATCTCATTTGAATTTGAAATTCCATTTTCAAATTCAAATCTTCAATTTAAATTTCTGCTTTTAATTATTTCTTTTAATTGTTAGTAAATTTTTTATTATTATCATTGTTGTTATTTAATTGTAGCTTTATTGTAGTGCTCATATAAGAGAATGCAATGTAATCCATTTTGGAGTAGAGAAATAACAACCATCTTTCAATCTTGTCTTCTCTCTTCTTTTTTCCCAATCATTTTCTTCCTTTCTAATCTTTCTTCCTTGTCTTCTAACTTCTCTCTTCTCTCTCAATTCTCATTTTCTTTCGTTCAATTCTTCTTCCTTCACACATCTGGTTATGGCACGCATCATTTGGTATCGGAGCATACCGATCCATTATGACCAAAATGCAGTATTCGGTTAACCAACTTGAAATTCAAATGGTGACCTTGGGCCTTGGTTGTAGCATTGATGTGATTTTCTGTGAGTTTAATTGCATGTTAGAACCATAAAAGAACTTCCTTTATTTTATTTTATCAGAAAAGAAAAATAAAATAAAAGATAAAGAACTCTCTCTCTCTCTCTCTCTCTCTCACAGTATCTTTCCGTGGTGTTGAAGTGTGTGGGAGAGCTTGGTGCTAGCTTTGAGGTCTACAGGAATGATGAACCCACGCCTATATGCCAATCTGCAAATTGGGTGATCCTCATCTTCTATGTTTGACCAACCACGAAAACAACAGTCAAATGGTCATTTCATTAGGGCTATTTCCCCAGTTAACAAGCGAGATGATAACATAATGAGTGTCTGCCAACTTGAGCATTTTTTAATTCTGTGGCTACCCAAACAGGGCCTGAACATTCTTTGAGTGCCTTCTGTTTTCTTACAGATACTGTGTACCGAAACTCTGCCCACAAGCGATTCACTAACATGTTGAGAAGTTAGTGGAATAGTTGAGCATCACTGGTGTTTGATGGCTATTTTGTGGATTTATCTTCTATTATCAGGTGCATGTGTGAGTATAAGAACTCTGCCAGGAAATGATTCACCATCTTGTCATAAGCCCAGTTGGTGTACGACAAGCTACCCCTTGCAAAGCATCCAGGGCTTTCGAGCCCTTCGTGTGGATATAATGATCCTAAATTTCGGTCTGGTAGGCCTCTTAGGCCATCAAGTTGGTTAGATGGGACTGCGCCACACCATTGGAATGTTTGACAAATATGAAACTCACAAGCACCCTACAAAGTTAACTTGTGGTTCTTTACGAGGGAAATTCATTTGATTTAATTTCCTTTTAATGTAAGGCAAGTTAAGGACAATCGTATGGAGGGCCAAGATTGCTTGAATTAGCCATATGGCTCAAGATGGGGCCAAAAAAAAAAAAGGTGTAATGTCAGAATCATGAAAATGATGTCATTGGAAAGCTATCAATGAGCTCTTTGCCCCGGCCAATTGCAAAGGCAATTGTTGCCAAATGGTTTTGCAAAATATAGTTGTTTTAGGGGTTAGTTTTAGGTTTTAAGTTAAAATTTACTACTTTTAGTAAGTTATGGTTTTTGCTATTTTTAGGGTGTTTCAGGGTTTGAAGAAGTCCAGTCATGCTTAATGCCCTTGTTTGAGTCATGGGAAAGAATTTGAGTCAATTTAGAAGTCATTCACTATTTTTTGGTAAGTTTACTCTTTTAGGACAATTTGCTCTTTTGGTAAAGTTATGAATTTAGGGCTTATAAGTCACATATCAATTGCTTTGTAAACAGATTTTTACCCATTATTCTCAATAATATCTTTCCCTTTTAGAGAATTTTCTACCTATGGATTCAAAGATCTTATCTTAAGAGGAAGAAGATGGTGATCCCTTCTTCCCCCTTTCCACCATGTACCTACTAAAACTTTTCAAGGAAGTATGGTTGAAGTAACCTATTTCCCTAGTCTAGTAGTAGTGTTTTTTTTTTTTTTTTTTCTTTACAAGTATCCTGTTAGAAAAAACAGATCTTTATTTGTTTAAAGGGGGCAAAACCTATAATTATGGTTTGTGCATGTGGTTGTAGACAATTGAATACGATTGATGAAACAAACCTTTATTTGGGATCCTCAAAGTTCCTTTCCACATTCATCCTCAAATTTCCCTATCTTTAGCTTTAGCACACAACCATGCTACTGTCCCAGCATCCATAGCTTACACTCCATTGTAGATACAAGTTTCCTGATTTGCTATCCATTCCAAAAGTGTTTGGATTGAGATACTGTCGAAGGAAAAGAATCTGGTGCCAACGTATATTTCTAACTTATCCGGTTCTCATTCTCTATATGTGGCACGTGTATGAGATATGGACCATTCTTCTGTTGGGCCCTGCTTATGAGTCATTTCCTAAAAGTTATATTGTTCAATGGTCAAGCTGCTAATTAGAGGAACTTTGCTCATTAAATGTCAACAGCTGGCAGTAAATTTTATTTTTAAGCCTTCCATTTGTAGTCATCAAAAGTCTGACAGGTATGGTTTTGGGGGTACCGTCCATCCACAGGATGGCCCAGTAATTGATTGGTCCGGGCCTGTACATGGATGTAGATAGAGCATTAGATATAAGTGATAGCACTAGAAGGTTTTCCATTGTTGGAACTTCCTTTTCTTTTCAGCCATCCAACACCCTCTGGCTTGTATAATTTCACCTCCTGGTCGGTCAATTTCTCCTTACTGTTAAACTCTACCATAAGCATCCTCTCATATCGTGTGCTTACTGTGTTTCTATTTTTATCAGACCTCTGCATAGCAACCTGACTACAGTTGGCTTTCGTGCATGATGCATTTGTGGCCATGGTTCATTGGTCTAAACTGTCCATGGGATGGGTATAATTCATTGATGTGGGATTCCCCAAATGTATTCTAGATCGGATGATACTAGCTCTTCAATCTTTGGCCGTTTTCTGTTGAATGTGAACCATTGTTTATTTTATTAGTAATGGACTATTTGTCGGCAAGGATTAAAGTGATTTGAGTGTTTCAATCTGTGTGATAATGGAGGCACCTCATTCTGCAATGGGGCTCACTGCATAGATGGTCTTGATCTCCAAAACATGAGCCTGACATGTCGTGCACCCATATAATTCATCTAATCTGATGCAGTTAATATGGCTGACCATTTCTCCTAAAATTTTGCAGCCCTTTCACTGCTGGTGGATATCACAGCCTTGTGATTATGATAGTTTTCCTGGTGATGTGCTAGTGATAACAGCATGGACCATAGACGGGTTGGTAATGGCTGCTCGGCTCAAAAAATATAGGCATTTTTTTTTTTTTTTTTCTCATAGAAATTATTTCACATATGTATCCAGGTCATGATCTAATGCAAACAAGTTATGTGTGGCCTACAGTGATGTGTTGATGAAATCCAATCTGACCATCTTGCAAGTCATCCCTTGTTTAGCCATGGGCCCCAAAAAAAGGCCAATACATGAGGCAGTCACACCAGCAGGAACAGTTGGGAGGGGGAGGTGCATCATCGATTTGTGTTGGGCCCCACCCGAGTCTCAGAATGGCCTGATTTTTGAGGCGTGCCATCATCTAGGGTAGAGGTTTCATATCAGTGGGTTGGATGATATACACACAACAAACGGTGTTTCCTCTACAAGAATCGAGGATTGGCTTCCCCTCTCAACTCTTCCTACTCAGTGTGATCAACTGAGTCATGGGCTGGCCTGCTTTTGGGCCCATGGCCAAACGAGGGATCGCATCCAAGATAGTCGGAGTGGATGTCATCAACACATCATGTTGGGCCCCACACAATTCATTTTCACTGTAGTATATTGCATTTGATCATTTTCATATGCATCCTTCCATTTGCTCTTTTTGTTGAATTGAAGTGGATGCCATTTGCTTAGGGCTGTGAATGCTGAGGATTGGTTGTCATTTTTCATGGCCTAGCCCACATGGGATGGGCCTGGGCATCTTAGGCTCATGGGACGGGCTTGGTTCTATGTTTAGGATTGACAGATAGACATCCAAGCAATGCCTGGTTCTGTACAATTTTTTTCATTGAGGCCTGGTCTGAGCTCGTCTAGTTCCGTTTGTCTGTCATGGGATGGGCTCGAGCATGACTTCAGTCCCACGGGCTGGGGCCATCCTCGGGCTTGAATAATGCCCAAGAAATAAACGTATTTGGTTGGCCCATTGGCAGGGCTCCGTGTTCTCCTCGATCAATTGCTTCTGTCAACACCATTGATGAGTACTTCAAACGGTGATAAGGAGGTTCTTCCAACTCCTGTCATTAGTTCGTTCTTTTTTTCTTTATTATTATTTATTATTATTATTATTATTTTTTAACACACTCACACCCCACACACACTCATGCACTGACACGGTCACACCACAGTGGATTTCACCATAATGGGTACTTGAACCCCGTCATTAGTTCCTGGTGATTCTACAAGTGATTCACCTGCATGTGAAAAGTTATTCCCCTTATTCACCTGCTTATCCTTATTTGGGGCCTACCATGTTGAGTATATTCCATCCAACCTGTGCATTAAGTGGTTCCTACTTTGATGATGTGATGCTTGAAAGATAAAGCCTATCCAATCATTAGGTGGGCCACACCATAGGAAACAATTGACAACCACCCAAAAACCTCCAAATTCATGTGATGGCCCACATCATAGTTGGATCAGCCTGGGGTGTCCAACTTTCATGGTGGGGCAACCTTGTGGGCAGGTTGAATGCTACACACCCAGTAGACCCACCTGCAACCCATGTGGTATAAACATATTTTACAAGAACTTGTATAGGAATCAACCTTATATTTGAGTACAACACCTGCCCCATATCTATATCCAGCACCTGCGCATCTGCTGCCCCAGTAACATTGGACCTCCAAGTATGCAAGAGTCACTTATGCGGACACCAATGGTGCACCTTTTAGAGTGTACCAGAGAAGAGGCGTCTAACCTGATTATACATGCACATACGATTAGGTCATCACATGTCCCTGCATCAGTTACATTCTGGTCTAGTTTATATTTTTCGATAACTTGAAGTAAGCAAATGCGCTGATACCTTACTTTGATTACTTGTTTTTGCATATGGGTTTGATAATAGGTTGAAGTGGCCAGTTCTCAGTCTTATTGTCTTGGGGTTTGTGTTTGCTAATTGTCTTGTGGCAAGCTTTTCGATTATTTGGTCTGTTACATGACTTGCCATGGTTTTGACCTTGCATTGGCATTCTGGAAGGCCATATAATCTAGTTGCAGAATCCTTCTAAGGAGGTGTCGCTCCCACTTGGAACCATGCTTCAAACTCGTGCTCCCACTTCCTACCCTTTTATAATCTAGTTGTAGAATCCTTTAAACATTTTAAAACAGGTTCATAAAAGCCATAATGACCGTTACAGAAAAAACGACCCGTAAAGGCTGTTACAACCCCTGTAACGGCCTGTTACACCCCTTGTAAGGTCCATAATGGCCCTGTAACAGTCCATTATGGGGCTGATACAGGTCTTTTTTTTTTTTTTTTTTTAAAAAAAGAAAGAAAAAAGAGAGAGAGAGTGTGTGTAACAGCCGTCATGATGGCTATAATCACCATTACAGCCCGTTTCGTTACGGCCACCATTACTGTCACGGAATACCTTGTCTGAGTTACTGTTTTTATCATGTTGGCTAAGAATGTATGCTTGAAGTGCAGGGTGTTCGATTCCTTCCGGAAGGCATTATAACTACCCAAGGTTTTCTTTTAAAAAAAAAAAAAAAGAAAAGAGTCTGACAATGTTTCTGGTACAAAGAATTTTCAGTGGGACCACCTGATGAACGACTTGGATCTTATATCCCTGTGCCATGACAGCACGTGGTGGAATCCATAGTTGTAAAACTCTAGTGACTTGGCTCGGGAAGATTTTCTAATCACTATGTGCCCATGACCCATTCATAGCCCACCTATGAATGAATGAACGGTACATATATGTAGGTGGATTGGATCTTCTCCCACAGTAGAACAGAAGGATATTTTTCCAATGAGATTTCAACGGTCTAAGATGGCAAGACTACAACTTCTGGTCCAGCTTGTTTACTCATCTGTTGCGACCTTCATACCATCAATGACCAGAGTCCGGGACCGAACCTGTAAGCTGAAGGATCAGGATTGAGCCATGGTGGGCTCCACCGTCCAAATTGTTGGTTGACCAATGTTAGAAAAGTCAGGATGGGTCTAGCCAGATACAAGCCCAGATCTAGCCTAACCTGACCTAGGTTGACCATGTTTCACACGAGCATTTCCTTGGCTTGACTGACAGAAGCATCCTAACAGGCCTAACAACTAGTGGGCCACGCCTATTGCGGAGGTCTGTTAAATGTTCAAAATTTTAATATTGATGAGGCCAGTTCTAGCCCATTGCCAGCCTTATATCTTAATGTATTAAATCCCATTTAATCATATATTATTTTGGATTTTGAATTCATTAATAATCTGGTTGGATTTAGACCCAACAATTCAAAATCAATGGACCGCGATCAACTGAACAAATGTATGGTTGTGATAAAAATAGCCCAATTTTTTAATCCCATCAATTTGTTTACTTTATTTATTTTAGATCATTTGGGCTTAAAAATGGGTGGCTAAAAAGCTTAGTTGCTTTTATATATCATGGCCCAGCTGAGTGAAATGGCCAGATTTTTATTTATTTTTTTTTTTTATTTATTTTTAAATTTTTAGCTAGAGGATCTAATCAGTGTGGCTTGGATGTAGCACATGTGCCGTGTTGGCACGTGTGCTTGCCTTTGGATGGGCAATGCTTCATGGACTTGTATGTTTATTTTTGCAATTTCAGGCCCGTTTGGACTGAATGTGTTGAGTGATCTAATGATCTCAAGGCACTGTAATTTAGTGCTCGTAGTTGCATCTGGACGCTTGGATAGTCCAAAAGATTAACCTGGACCGTCCATTAGGTGGAGCACCCATTTCATGGGCCATCATAGAAAAATTACAAAAATAGGAAAATTAAACCTGCTAGATGAGCGTCTTTTTGCATATCCATCCGTTTTCAAAATGATGGATTGGATGGTTAGGATGACCTAAGAAAAGTGATGCTTTAGAACTATAAGCAATCCACGAGTGGTGGTCACCAACAAATATATGTATCAAATTATTAATTGGGCTTAGTTTTTAAATAGATGATCTTGACGGTCCATTTTATATTCAATTACTCTGATGTTTATAATAATCTTACCAGTGCTTTTTTTTTTTTTTTT